>CM031239.1:989417766-989496422 GCA_018340775.1 Taxus wallichiana var. yunnanensis
GCATCACCTGTTTCCATGACACCAAAAGTTAAAAAAATTAAAATACACAATTACACCATTCATGAATGCTTCTCTATATTCTAGTACTCAAAACAAGTATCGAATAACAATATTTTATATTCTTGAAAATTTAATTATACCATCCATATAAGAACAAAATACACCATGTGTAACTATGTACATGGTACATATAAAATTTTCATGTGTACATACATCACATTACAATATTTAATTTACAACAATACATGTTCAAAACATAAGAAACCAGATGAGGAAAATTAAAAATTGCACAAACCCTTATTACTTAAAAAAATGTTCATAAATTTCCCAACTACAGAAAAATTCCATAGGTTAAAATTCATCATGAGAATAAGTAGAAAATCTTTCAATTTCATCATTTTATATTTAAAGAGGAAAGGAAGAGGAAACATGTTCAATAAAATTATTGTTTAAATACAAGATTTATAAGTAAAAGTAACCCTAGAAATTTTATTATGTTATATTTTATAGTTCAAAACATAATCATCATCATTATATTCATTTACATTATCATTGTAGTCATCATTAAGAACATGTAATTATGTGTATCTTCAAGACTAGGTATTGTAGCTTGTTCTTAAGCAAATGAAGACTCAATAGGAGGAGAGGAACTAGGCACCCTTAGCTTGGATTTGAGGATTTTTCCATATTTTTAATGTTGAAATATAACCTAGTTCTATTCAATGACTAGATAATCAAGAGTATAATTAAGCATATAAGATCATATTCTTGTAAATGAGGAGGAGGAACAAAAGGCTGCATATAATCCATTTTCCAGTGGGTAGTAATATGAATGTATTTAGATTGGATATTAAAATTATAAAATCCACTTGGATATGTATAAAAATTATCCCTACTCATGAACTAATGAAGGACATAGATCTAGTTAAAGGATGGTATCCCTCATCATCTTGGGAGGAAGGAAACTTAGACCTTAAGCTACCCATGAAAATACAAATGAAAAGAACCCTATAGAAGCTACATGAAGATAAATACATTTAATACTTGAGGGTTTAAATATTTACTCTTTTTGGATTTAGATCTTATACATATCTTAATTAGATAAACCTACTTTTGATATTATAACCACAAACAATCGACATAAAGGTGAAAGGGGAAATTACAAGGAAGTAGGAAAAACACTTGGAATAAGTGTAATGGTGATCTAAATGGGATCCTAAGGTATTATAAGTAATTATGAGGGTGATAACACTTATGATTTATAGTGGTAGTAAAAATTACTAAGAGGATAATAAGGAAGGTAAGAAAGGATGTAGTAAAAATCCAGTAAGAGGGTACATCAAAAGGGTAGAGATACAAACTAGGGAAACCTAGGGAAATGTTATAAACAAACACTCAACTACTTTTATACATGTGTTTATCAATCATAGTTCTATTTTTTTATGATGTATTCAAAGAAATAGTTGTCTTTATTGTGAAATAAACCTAGGTATGCGTAGTTTTAGATCATTAAAAATTATTGAATAAAATAGTAATCTCTAAAAAATGATCTAATTTTTTTGGATCACACATGTAAATTAGTTTGCACTAATTAAATAAATTATTTTCCTTTTAGACCTTGTTGGAAAATCATCATATGTTATTTCATATTACAAAACCATTTCATTCAATATAATCATTCTGAAAAGTAAGAAGACATTTCATAAATATTATACATTAACACACTTTTTGATTTAAGTTTTTGATGACTTTAAACAATTACATCAATCCTATATAGTCCTCCCACTACAATTTTTTCATATTTCTTTGTAGTGATCTTACATATCCTTGTTCAAGTGTGAATTCAATTATAGATCACATCCCCCATGTTTTTCCTCGTTCCTAAAAACAAAAATCAAGATAACTAGTTTAAATACATCATATGTACTCTTTGTCTCATGCTAAATATAGATTATTAAATTATATTTCTTATAGTTCTAGATAATTGCTAGAGAAATTATCTCATGAAGCTCCCTTTTATAGATAAAAATTACACAAGGTATGATATTAATTGTAGGTAATCTAGACTTGGATTAGCCTACTCCAAAATTAGTTAAAGTTCTTCAAAATTAAATGAAGAATGATCCTAATGGATGTTATTAATTTAGGGAAGATTTGAATAGCTTTGATATATATTTCCTAAAGCAGTTGTTCAGAATTCCAAGTTGGTAAATGATTGTGATTTATTTGTGTTTATATAACTCCATGTGATATAATTTTGCTTTCAATCTCACTATGAAGTTGATATAAGATAAACATAATAAAATATAATCATTACAATGTTCTCCATATAGTCACCATGATCCGTAAACTACTGATTTCTAACGATAAACAAATCTTGTGCTTGTGAAAATGAATGAAAGATTTACTAAGTTCTTTGTTAACCAATATAATGTGCAAGAATTAAACACAACTATACTGAAAATTTGAGAAAAGAGAGACAAAGGAGACAAGATTTATCCTAGAGAAACCCAATGTGGGAAAAATCTAGTGGGCAAGCAAATTTTTCTTCCCTTCCACTATGTAATTCTCCAAAAAATATAAGGTACTACCAATAGTTGCCTTCAAGAATGGTTCAAACTCCTAATTTATTTTCTTTCTCACAACTTATCAACAATGAAGAAATCACTCTCAATGAATAAAAACAAGAAAGAACTCTAACTTCTCCTCTTTTCTCACACTAGAATTCACTCAAAATCACTTGCTAGAATGAAGAATTGAACTTGTATTTATAGTTTCTCTTCCCAAGGATGCATGGAAAGATGAACCGAATTATTTTGGAAGCTCAAACATGAAACTATTGAGATCCCATATTCTGGAACCATCATGGGCATGACTTCCGCTAAATGCAAATGGTAGTTATGCAACCACCTTTGGTTGCAGTAGCTTCATGATGGTTTGCAACCGCGCTCGAAGAGTAGAAGTTATGTAACCGTCAAGAGGTTGCGTAATCATTAGCCAAAAAATTTCTCAAAAAGAACAATAATGGATTGAATTTTCATTCAAAGGTGTTTGGATCACCCCAACCTAACTAGACCATCTCGGAAGAAAGAATATGTTGAGAATCAGAGTGCAAGTATAAAATATGGAAAATACATAGAATTGGTTATTTTTAAATCCATTTTTGGATCATATCTCCCCAATTTGAGTCTTTTAAGTCCTTAAAAGATTCAAGGACTAATAAAGTGAGGAAATTTCTTCCCCACATCTTCTTTGGAATACCACTTGGAAACTGGCCTTTCAACCCAATAAACCACCTATCATGCACTCCTCTGTATGTTGTCCTCTCTTTCTGCTAAAAAAACATCTTCCTCCAATGCCAATTTACTATTGTCCTGGAGCAAGCTCCTCAATACATGGAAGAAATATTCCCTCTTCATATTCATCCAACATGGAGGGCTCAAAGAGACGTAAATTTTCAACATTCACAACTAAGTAAATCCTCATATAAGGAGGTAAATCCAAGCGAAATGCATTCTTACCCACTTGTTCCAAAATCTCAAATGGGCCATATGAAGAGGCTTGAGTTTCTTAGCTTTTCCCTATATCCTATCTCTTCTCAAGTACAACCATACCTTGTCTCCAATAAGGAAGGAATGCTCAGTCCTATGTTGATTATTCTGCATGCTTTCTACTGGCCTCGTGACTCTCTCAACCTCTCATGTACCTGAAGGTGTATCTATTGAATTTTCTCAATCAATTTATTAGCTTTGTGGACCTCTAGTTCCAATTTTTCATTGTATTTTCATGGTAATCCCAAAATAACTCTTAGGAAAATAACCAAGACATGTTTAAAAGGAGTCTTATTAGTTGAATCATGATCTTACCTATTGTAAGAATGTTGGATACATACCAATTTCTCATCCCAAGTTCTCGGATGTTTGCTAGTGTAACCTCTCAAGAGTTGGACCAATGTATGGTTTACCACTTATGTTTTCCCATCTCTCTATGGATGAAAAGTGGTAGGCCTCTTTAGATTTGTATTCATTTTCTCCAACAAAGTAGACCAAAACTTTCCTATGAACCTTGAGTCCTTATCTGACACAATAGAATCAGGTAAACCAAAGTGAACCAACACATTAGCAAAAAGTAATTCAGCTACATCATTGGCCTAAATGGTCTTCTTGTAAGGAATTATAATACACATTTTGCTAAATCGATCTACTATGAACAAAAATATAATCATGCCCTTTCTTGGAAGTAGGAAAACCACCCAATAAATCCATGGAGATACTCTCCCATGGTCGGGAAGGAACTAGAAATGACATATATAACCCCAAATTCTTGTTATTAGGATTTCTTGTACTGCATAAAACACAACCCCGATGAATTTAGTAACTTCTACTTGCATGTTTGGCCAATAAACATAGCTCTATAAGTGCATTATAATATTTGTCACACCAAAGTAACCAGCTACCTTGGAATTTTATGCTTCCTCATCAACTAAACTCATTCCCCCTTAGGCACACAAATTTTCTTGTTCTTGTAGAAAACCATCTGGAAGTAGTATTCTCCTCTAGGTGCAAATCCCTCGCTTAGAGGTTTCTGTTGAAAATATCTACAAAATCCAGATCCTACTCATAACCTTCTGATATGCTTCATACAAAATAAGATCAAAAGAGTTACCATGCCCACAACTAAAAGAAAAGGAGCTATAGATAACATATCGCCTAACTTATTAGTCACACCTTTCTTATATTTGATAACCAAATGAAATTTCCATAAACAAAACCATCCATTTATAGTGTCTAAATGCTGAACTTTGTTTTAAACTTACAAATATTGGAGAGGTTATGGATCCGAATGAATGATAGTTTTTTTACCCATTAGATAATTTTTTCATTTCTTGAATGTTTTAACAAGAGCATACAATTCCTTGTCATATGTATAATAATTTAGAATTACATCGTGAAACAATTCAAAGTGATAACATATAGGCCTAACTCCATGAAGAAGGATAGCCCCCATAACATAGTCAATGGCATCAATTTCCACTTGAATGGTAGTTGTAAGTTAGGTAAAGACAAAACTAGAGCATGAATAATCTTATATTTAATTGACTCAAAAGAAATTTATTTTTCTTACCCTAATAAAAATCCTTACCCCTTATTGTCACTAAATGTAGTGGCATTGCTATGGATGAAAATTTCTTAATGAACTTCCTTAAATACTAAATTTCTCTAACAAAGCTCCTGGTCTCGGTCAAACTTGATGGTGTAGAAAAATTCTGAATGGCCTCTATCTTATTAGCTGGATTGATCTCAGTTCTCCATCTCCAACCACATGTCATAAAAATAAAAGTGACGTTGAGAAAACTCACACTTCTTCTCATTCAACACTAGTCGGTTCTCCTTAAGAGTTTGCAAAAATTGGTGCAATGGTCAATATGCTCTTCAAAAGTTTTGCTAAAAACCATAATGTCATCTAAGTACACAATAATAAAGGAATCAATAAACAATATCATTACCTCATTCATTAACCTCATGAAGGTAGCTGGTGCATTACATAGCCGAATGGTAATACCAACCACTCATATAACCCATGTCTGGTCTTGAAGGATTTTTTCCAAATGTAATCTTCCTTGATCCAGACTTGATGATACCCAGACTTCAAATCAAGCTTAGTGAAATATTTAGCATATTATAAGTGATCTAATAAATCATCAATGTGAGGAAAAGGGTACCTATTCTTGATGATTATTTTATTTAAAGCTCTATAATCAACACACATTCTACACGAACCATATTTCTTAGTACTAAAACAATAGAAAAACCACATGGATAAGTGTTAGGATGGATTATACCTTGTTTAATCAAAGATTGCAACTTATGTTTTACCTCACTGTCATCTTTCAAAGATAGCTTGTATAATCCCAAGTTTGGAAGTGGACTATTGGGTATCAAATGGATGTCGTGCTCAATTACCCTAACTGAGGGCAACCCTATAGGTTCCTAAAAGACCTCTTCAAACTTTTGAACTAAATTTTCTATCTGTGTCTGCTCTTTATTAGAAAACATAATACAAGTTGTTTTAGATGCAACAATCTCATCCTCTGGCATATCCATCAAAAGAAGTAATGGAAGTTTACCACTAGCATTAATACGCTTTTGGGATTCAATGGAACTTACCAAAGTGATATGAATCTCTTGAAAAGGATGAAATGATGTAGCTCTTACCATACTTCACCAAGTTGTATTGGTTAGATCTACTCATGAAGATAACATCCCTTATATAAAAATATGGGTTTCCAAATACTACACTACACACATCAAGGGGAACAACATCCACAATGACCTCATCAATAAAATTCTTATCAATACCAAGAATGATTTTACATTACTTAGTAACCTTGATGTCTACACCTTTATTTACCCATCCCAAATAATACAAGTTTGGGTGATTGTAAATTTCCAACTTTATCTTGTCCACTAGCTCTTTACTAATAAAATTAGCTTGAGAAAATGTATCAAAAAGAGCATCCACCTTAGTTTTATTCACTTGAATTTTTAAATGAAAAATCTTAGTTAGTTCCTTTTCCTGAACAACAATGTTACTACCCAAACATACCTCTCTACGGATGGAGGTATAACACATAGTCTCATCCACCTCTTCATTGCAAAACACTTCCTCTCCCTGGAGGGAAGCCATGGCCTTCTTCTTATTTTTCTTGTTCTTGAAGGGATGTAATTTTGGGTGGAGATTCCAAAATTTTACTCAGAATGAGTGTTAACATCACAATTCCCACAAGTGAAATTTAGTATCCTTTTTAGAAACAAAAGTAACATTTTTCTTACCTTTCCCTTTTCCCTTATCATTTTTCTTTATTATGTGCAAAGCATTTTGAGAGGTAGATGAACTATTATTCTTTTCAATCTCTAAGTAATGAACTCATGCACAAGCCTCGTTTATGTCTGCCAACTTAGCCAAGAGAGATGGTCTCCTACAATGGCTATGGAGTCCACTAATATACTTCATCAATAGGTCCCATTCTGCTACATCTTTGCCCATTTAGATAGATTTATTCTAAAATCACTAGTATACTCTTGCACATTCTAGCCTTATTTCTTCCTAAGATAATGCCAATACATGGACCTCTCTTCCTCATAACAAATAGGTTAAAACATATTTTTTATTATCTTTTTAAAATCATCCCACTTTGTAATTAGAAAAGCTTCTTAACAACCAATGAATGAACATAGATTTAAAACCAAGTTAAAGCATGATTGGTCAATTTTAACCAAGTAAAGGAAATGTTGACTCTCACTAATTTGATGTAAACTTAAATATACCTCATGTTGAGCTAGACAATGGTCTAGCTTCTCAGCATTCACATCTCCATCATAAGGCTAAATCTCTATCTTGGCCTCTGCTTTGAATGGAGGAAGTGTAGGAATGACATGGGGATTATCTTCTTCACGGGCTTCTGGTGTCTCATTTGGAACACCAAGTTTCTCCATGAGTAATCCCATGATGGATTCAAATTTCCTTATGGAAAACGAAATACTACCCACATCCTTGGATAAAATTTCTATTGACATTTTTCACACCCTGTGTGAAAAAGTCAACTTGAAACTTTTAAGTTTCTCAAATTGGTCGAGTTATGAGTTTGGCTATGTTTGGGACAACCATCTGGAAAAAGATATAGTTTTTAATTATTTGGTTTTGGATAGTTGGAAGTCATTTTGGATTAAAATTACAACTTGGGTACAGTTAAAGAATGCCATGCCTCATAGATGCAGCCATTCCATTTGAAACCCTCATCAAAACTATGCAATAGCCATAAACGACCATTGCAGAGGCCCTGAGGAAGGCATGAAGGGCAACATGTATCAGATATGAAGTTCTAAAAGCTGCAGATAGGTTGTAGCTTTGAAGGATAGGGTGCATAATAAATTTCAGTCATCCAATGAACATCAAAAGGTACATTTGATTTTAATTTATTTCCATGATTAAGTGAATTATTTAAGTGTTTTGAGTGTACAAGTTCATTATTATCCATTCAAATGAAAGAAAGTACAGAAAGGAAAGATATACATCTCATTACATGAAAATAGTTCATCTATTCATATGGAATAAAAGTATAGTGAACCCACACAAGCCGTGGAAATAACTCTGAAATCAAGTGCATGCAATGAAAGGACATATACGTAAAGTTGTGAACAAAGAAAGGATGAAATCCATCATTGCCTAGATTTTCATCAGTTTGGGTTGAGTTTGTCCTCACTACCCTCTCCACCATCTTCACCAGCTGCTGCATTGTACCTGAGAAGGGAAATAAAGGATCATCAAGGCTCTCGGATTTCATGCTTGTTGTATTCACAACTTTGAGTAGGTGTGCTTTCAAATAATGAACTTGAAATCAGTACAGAATGAATAAAGAAGCATTTACACAATATACAATTTGGGACCAAGTGACAAAGAAGGACCTAACAACATTGTTCATCTTCCTTTCTCATTCCAAGTAAGTAAAGACACAGTTATGCCGATGAAAAGAAAATTTAAAAGCTTGAAGTTTAAAAGGTACAATCAATTGCAACAGATAGGAACAAGTACATAATATCATCATCTGAAAGTAGAAATGGAACTCAAATTTTTTACATCATTTATTAAGATCAAAAGTATGCATTTTCATTATAAACTGAAATGGACTATGTAAGGTTACAGTTTATGAAGTAAAACAACTTATGATGGAAAGAGCATTGCTTCAGTTCAATTTTTTCTCACAAAATGACTAAGGAATTACAGAGTTCACAACCAAAATCAGGTAGCAAATGGCACAATAGAAAAGAATGGTAAAATAAGACAAACTCCAGAGGAACTTTATATTCCAGATTTCAGGAATCCAAGCCATAATGCTTTGCAAAATCCTCAATTGTTTTGAAAGAAACATGATTGAAACATTTCAACTCAGAAACATTGATACAAATTCAAGAATATTAAAGACTTACATCTCGAAGTACAGTCTTAAAGTACAAAGATCATGATACAATGCAGAGTATATGAAAATCAAAATACCCGAAGCTCACAAGAAATGATATAGAAAAATCATGTAGATGAAGTTGAGTTCGAACCCAGTAAGTTTTTCTATGAAATTTTCAGTCAAAGACAAGAAAACATAGAAAACCATGAAAGATGCCCAGATCCAATGCAAATCTCCATGGCGATAGAGTAGTATTACCATCCTTAGAGGGATGAAAAAAAATAGAAACATATACTAATGGAGTTTCATTTTACAAACCCTCTACACTGAGTAATGCTTGAAATCAAGAGCATACGCATGCTCAAGTACAAATAGAGGGTCTGAGGTATTTACAAAGTTCCCGGGTGGAGCAACTATCATGCAAAAATCTACAATGAAAGGTAGATACAACAAAGTGAAACAAAATTTTGAATTGTACATTCATGACACTTGATTACAAAGTGAAAATCAAACCCAATTATCACTTCATATCAGATAGTGATAGAACATTCAAAGGATATGGCTCTCATTCATGGCCAAACTCAGCTATAAGCATGGAAATAGAGCACCAACGAACTCTTAAAATGGATCAAACACAAGCTTCAAACTCGGTGAGTACAAGGTCAACTCGAATCGGGTAGTGCAAGGTATAAAAGAATGTGAAGTGAGTTTCAACGATACGGCCATATCAAATGTTCCCATAAGCCAAAGCGATAAACTCGACCAGGAAAACTAATACGCAAAACACCTCAAAATGGAAACATGATGGATCAAAAATTAAATAGAGTTCTAGAGGCCATTAAAATCTTCAAAGCAGATTATAGAATCGAAAGAAAATGAACAAGTTTGAAAACCAGAGATCTCAAAAACATCCAGATCTGGAATTGAAGATAGAATATGCATGAACAGAGAAAACCCTTCATCAACGAAGCTTCATATTTATCATTTAGAACAGAAAGAATGATACCCATTTCTATTTAAGGTATATACAGAAGATATGGTGTCATTTTTGAATTAAAAATGAGAGATCTCAAAAATGATAGACAAAGATTACCAAGAGAGCTCGAGTCCAAAACATGCTTACCTTGTCAAAAGTAAAATGTTCCAGTAAGTATCAAGACAACCCATCATCAAGTAGTGAAGCTTGAGTTCTTATCAATGGCGGCCAAGAGATCACACAGAGGGCTTTAGACTAGAAGATCATAAAAAGCTCAAAGAATGGAAAAGAAAATGCTCAGAATAATCTCCATGAACAACTATGGTCGTGGAACAAAATAAATCAAGGGTTGAGCATACTCAAAACCCTCCAGGCCGAACCCCAACATAAATGTAAACTTCATACTAAAAATGTAGAGAACTCAAATTCATAAAGAAGAGCCCCAAATCTTCACGATGGCACCCATTCATTACTAGAATCTCTCAAAGTTCATAAAGATGAAAATACAAAAGGATTTTTCTTTACATAGGTAAAAACCTCAAGAAATGAGCTTCAGAGTAGAAAATACAATGCGTAGAACCCAGAAAGGTTAAAAAATTGCAAGAAGAATCAGATATATGCTTGTAAAGTTCACTATAGAGACTGAAAAAGGAACTGAATCGAGCTCAAAAGCTTCAACAATGGTAAGTCGTGCAAAAAAATTTCTAGGGCTTCGCCAAGAGAGAAAGGGTGAAAATGGAATGATCATTAGGGTTTGAGTTACTTTTACCACATGAGCTCAAGAAGTGAGTTAACAAAACTTAACCATGGTCAAAGAGCCAACTACAAAGCTACAGATCCATGGTGGAGATGATCAAGGTACATTCAATCAATGATCAAGAAGTAGTCATAATCAATGTTAACTCAACCAAACTCAACCAAACCATGGTCAAAAGGTATGTATGTACGTGTCGAAGCCACAAAAACCCTAACTCCACTCGGGTTAGTCTCGAAAGAAGAGCCACCGACAAATCTCGAGGGGTATGCCATCGTAGAGGAGGGGACAAAATTATCATTTAAATTATTATGTTTTCAACACCATAGTATACAAAATGATCTGAGTCAAATTTAGAAGAAGGCCTCATAAATTTGTGCCATGTAAAACAATCTAAATGATTATTTAATCATAATATGTGTCAAATCAAGGAGGAGTCCATGTTAGGATAAGACTATACTGAAGTGCATGGTCAACATTATTTGACCCCGATCTATTATTACCACCTTAGTCATGATGGAATATTATTCACATGCACAAGTCAGAGAAGACAAGGAATATGTTTGACATGTAATCATGAAGGGGCTAATGATAAAATTGAAATATTTTACCTTGAAAATTGGCTAAATACCTCGTACCCTTAAAGTGGTCAACATCAAAGGTGGTTCTCATATGGGAGCTTAAAACAAAGGTATTATTTTGCTTGCAGAGGTTGAAATTTCACATGTGACCATAAGAGGACAAAATTATGCATGGAGATGTCAACATCAAAGCCTAAGCTTGGAGGTGGTCCCCATCAAGTGGATGCATGGGTGATTATTTTTGCAAGTATTGCAAGATTAATGGAATTTATTTTCTCACTCACAGGAGATGATTTCTTGCATGCCTTCACAAAAGGATAGAACAGATAAGAAGACAAATTTGCATGCACCTAGAAGGAGACTTGCTCATCAAGCAAGGTTTATTATTAGAAAATTATTCACCCATTCTTTTCTTAAAAATAGAAAAGTCGACTTCAGTTTGAGTGTATGTAATCAAAGGCTATTAATGCCTCTTTGTACTAGTTTTCTTTATTTTATTCCTTTATTTATTATTAAATAAAGGATAAAAATAGGATACATGGGTGAGTAAAGCCTTAGTCTATTTTTAGGAAGGGTGGGTGAATCAATTTTGCTATATATTGTGTGCCTTGGCAAAGCACAAAGAGGACTTTTTAGATACATGAGTGCTGAAGCAATTTTTTGCCAGTTTTTCCCTTTGAATGTGAAGTATTTTCTACCTTTCCAATTATTTGTAGTCTTGTGTATGTTTTCCATTAATCTTGTGAATGTTGAATTCCCTGATTAATCATCTTACCCTATTACAAATTCAATAATCTCTGGATGATATTAATGTGTATGTGTAACTTAGTAGTATTGTTGTGATTCTATCCCTCAATACATCAAAGTGTTTACCCTTAATTATCTTCAGAAATCTGTTGGCATGTGCATCAGAAGTTCATTCCATATCAATTGTGCATGTACTCAGTCAAATACCTCATACAAGTTTGGTGTATCACCTTAGTTTTAATTCATTTTTTACAGTCATCTTTTACCCTTAAACCCCATAAATCAGTTTAGGATACATCAATAAGGAACCGGCCTTGATACTGAGACTCACCTCAAAATAGGTATACCCACAGACCTGAGGTGTTTCCATTGTATCTATGAAAGAGAGAGATAAAATTTTCAAGCTTAGAAAACCTACAGCCATCTCTCTACAGGGTGCACTTTCAAGAGATAACAATTTCCACATTTACCTCCAACTTGTAAAAAATTATTCTCCATAGCTCTGCTTATCATCCACATCTTCTCTACGATCCGTGTTTTGGATTCCTTTCTTCCACATTCTTGTGGAAATATTTTCTTTAAAAGGAATAAGAATACCTTCACCGCTTCATTTTCCATTTTGGGTAAGGGGCATTTATTTATAATCTCAACACAAGTTAACCACACAAAAACTGAAATCTTAACTTCTATGATACCAATCTAATCCGTAAATTGCTGATTTCTAACAATAAATAGATCATGTGCTTGTGAAAATGAATGAAAGATTCACTAAGTTTTTGTTAACCAATATAATGTGTAAGAATTAAACACAACTATACTACAAAATTGAGAAAAGAGAGACAAAGGAGACAAGATTTATCTTGGAGAAACCCAATGTGGGAAAAACTCTAATGGGTAAGCAAATTTTTTCTTCACTGCACTATGTAATTCTCAAAAAATATAAGGTACTGCCAACAAATGGACTTTAAGAAGGATCCACACTCCTTATAACTATATTTTATTTCTCACAAATTATCAACAATGAAGAAATCACTCTCAATGAAAAAAAAAGAAAGAACTCTAACTTCTCCTCTTTGCTCACACTAGAATTCACTCAAAATCACTTGCTATACTGAAGAATTGAAGTTGTATTTATAGTTGCTCTTCCTAAGGATGCATGGAAAGACGAACTCATCTATTTTAGAAGCTAAAAAATTTACAATTATTGAGATCCCAAATTTTGGAATTATCGTGGAAGGAAAGGAACACCACTAATGCATGCATCTTTACTACAATAGTTGTACAACCGCCACAATGATTGTAAAACCGATGTTCTCTGCCACCAACAATTGCATAACCGTCAAGGAAGTTTCATAACCATCATGTGAAAGTTTCTCAAACAAAACAGTATTGGCATGAATTTTCATTTGAAGGTGTCCAGAGTCACCCCCAACCTGACTAGACCATCTCTAGAAGAAAGAATATGTTGAGAATCAAATGTAGCCAAACTATAACACACACAATATACAACAAATATATTGAACTCAAAGAAAATAAATCTTCTTCTTCGTTATTCAATCATGAATTAAAATGCTTCATAAATAAGAAAACAACTCCCAACTTGAGTTTCCAAGAAAAATCTAACTAACTTTGACTAAATCTACTCTAGATGGCAAAATTTACTATTTTTAGCAGTTTATTAGAACATGTTATTCTTAGTAAGTTCACATGCTTATTCATATGGGCACAAAAATTTCCATGCATCTTCTACATGCCTAAATTATAGGAATTTACAACTTTCTAACCTACTATGCATTCAAGAGACTAAAATTAACTAATGCCCTAAAATAGGAAAAAAACTAAATTCGACTTAAATCCTATTTTTGGCCCCTAGATGGCGGATTTTGGGCTCAAAAATGTGTCTAAAATGGCTCCAACTGGCAGGGATGGTTGACTGGTATGTTTGTCTCATAAAAATAAATGGTTTCAAAAAAAAAAATGGACTCAAACGGACACCCAAATCAGAAGATATGACCATTTCGAGTTTTTGCTAAAAATAGTGCATCATTCTCCCTCGCTTCAACAATAAAAAAAAACGCAGCTCTTACAAGTTGTCTTCTTTAAATTTCTGACATTTATCTTTATCTAGATTTTTAATCTCCCACGTTGTGACCCATGTGTTTTCCTCTTGTTCCTAATCCTTTTCAATGTACCAAATATTTTCTATATTATCCATGTCATGTGTTCATTGTTTTCTTGTCTAAAATATGATCCAATTATTCTTTCTTTTTACCAAAACCTATTGCCTCCAATCTAATAATTGTTAAATAACATCCCCTTATTCACCATCCCTATGAAAATAATATAATTATGAAACATTAAACACTGGAGAAATATCAAAATTTCTTGGCAATTCTACCTCATAAGCATTATCATTTATTTTTTTCACGATTTTGCAGGGACCAATCTTCTTGTACTTTAGCTTGTTATAGGTTCCTTTTGGAAACCTTTCCTTCCGAAGGTATACCATAACCAAATTACCCATTGTAAAAACCTTTCTCCTTTTGTGCACATCTTCTATTTCCTTATACTTATCATTAATATTATGCAGCTTCTTCCGCACTTCTTCCTGCAATTGTTGTATATTTTGGCAAATGCTTCTGCATCATCACCAAATCCACCATCAATTGGTAGTTTCACCAAATCTAACACCCCATTTGGATTAATCCCATATAAAATATAAAATGGAGACTTTCATGTGCATTTTTTACTGATTTATTATAAGAAAACTCAACTTGTGGTAATGCTAAGTCCCATTGTTTTGGCTTTTCCTCAACTATGCACCTTAATAGGTTTCCCAAAATCATATTTACCACCTCTTTTTTCCCATCAATTTGAGGATAATAGGCACTGCTGAATTATGGTTTAGCTCCCGTATTATTCCATAAAGTCCTCCAAAAATGAATTAAGAACCTTGTTTCCCTATTTGAAGTAATGGTTTTTGGAGCACCATGCAACCTAACAACTTCTCTGAAAAAAAAAATGTTACTCTTGTTACATCACTAGTTTTCTTATAGGAAATAAAATGAACCATATTCAAGAACCTATCAACAACCACAAAAATTGATTCATTACCTCGTTTTGTTTTTGGTAATCCCAAAAAAATTCATACTCAAATTTTCCATGGTCCTTTAGGAATAGGAAATGGCATATACAACCTTGTATTTTGTGCATGGATTTTGAGACTTTGACAAATTCTACACCTCTCCACATATCTTACCATATCTCTTTTCATATTTGGCCAATAGTATTTCTCTTCTACCAAAGCAATAGTCTTATACTTTCCAAATTTCCATACCAATCCTCCGTTATGTAGCTCTTTCATCATATTATCTCTCATAGACCCAACTGGAATACATAGTTGTTGTCCCTTAAATAGATAGCCATCCTGCAAAAGATACTTATCCTAGACATCACCTGCATCACTTGACAATGGTCTACCTAACCTTTCAACAATATCCTTGAAATCATAATCAGAAAAATACAAATCCTTTATCGCTTTGAAAACCAACCACCTCATTCTCCTTAGTTGTAAATAGAGTCACATGCCTACTCAATGCATCCGCAAATTGGTTCTATTTTCCTAATTTATGCTTTAGAGAAAAATTATAATCCTATAAAAAGATACCCAATTTGCATGCCTAATGTTCAACTTCTTTTTTATTCACATATTTCAAGGCTATGTGGTCTATAAATAACACAAACTCCTTAGGCACTAAGTAATGCCTCCAATGCGTCAATGCTTGTATAATTGCATAAAATTCCACATCATAAGTAGAGTAGTTCTTCCTTACCCCATTCAATTTCTCACTAAAGAAAGCTATTGGATTCCCACATTGACCTAGGACAACACCAATTCCCACATGTGAGGCATCACAATCAACCTCAAACACTTTATCAAAATCTATTAGTGTTAAAAGAGGTGCTTCTGTCACCTTCTTCTTCAAGAAGTTAAAGCTATCCACAAATTCCTTTGTCCACAAAACTCCCTTCCTTTTGTGCAATCTATTATAGGTGCTACAATACTGCTAAATTTTTTAATAAACTTTCTATAAAAGTTGCTAAACCATGAAATATTCTTACCTCTGTTATAGTGTGTGGAGTAGGCTATTCAATAATTTCCTTTATCTTTTTTGAGTCCATTTGTACCCCATCTGCTGAAATAATAAAATCCAAAAATACCAAAATCTCTTGCATAAATGTGCACTTATTCAAATTTACATAGAGCTTCTCTTTCCTTAACACTTAAAATATCACCATCAGATGCCTAAAATGTTCTTCTCTAGTTTTACTGAAAATCAAGATATCATTAAAATAAACCACAACAAACTTACCATTGTACTTCTAGCACAGTGTTCATCAACCTCATAAAAGTGCTAGGTGTATTAGATAACCCGAATGACATCACCAACCACTCATATAATCCATCCCTTATCTTGAATGTTATTTTCCACTCATCTCCTTCTCTAATCTGAATCGATGGTAACCACTACGAAGATCAATCTTGGTGAAATACCTAGATCCAACAAGCACATCCATCATATCATCAAGGTGAGGTATAGGAAACCGATACTTGATTGTAATTTTATTGATTTCTCTGCTATACATGCACATTCTCCATGTTCCATCCTTCTTTGGAGTTAATAAAGCTGGAGTTTCCCATGGAATCATGCTCTCCCTTACTACACCCTTTCTCACAAGCTCTGTCACTTTCTTATTCAATTCTATATGTAATGTTAGGCTCATCCTACAAGCTAATTGATTTGGAAGTGAAGACCCTGGGATAAAATCAATATGGTGCTTAATATCTATTTTGGGTGGTAACCCTGGTAGCTCATCAGGAATAACATGAGAAAATTATTCTATTAATTTTGTTGCCTCTACTGGTATTTGTGCACTTATAGGTTCATCCTTATTTGTGACCAGCACATAAAAAAACCTAGTTTCCTTTTCCTCCTTCACAAATTATTTTGTAGAAAACATATTTTAAGCCTTTCCCTCTTCCTTAAGAGGTAAAAAACTATTTTTGTGCCATCCTTCCAAAAAGTATCTATATTCCCCCATCATGAATAACTTTTCTATCAAATTGCCATGGTTTGCCTAGCAGCATATGACATGCATCCATAGGAATAACATCACACCAAATCTCATCCTTATAAATTTTCCCAATAGAAAAAATATTAAACATCTCTTATCAATAGTAACTTCATTACCCTTCTTAAACCATGAAATATGGTAAGGGTTAGGATTCTTCTCACAATGCAGGCCTAGTTTCTCAACCATCTCATTTGAAACCATGTTCTCACAACTACCACCATCAATAATAACATTACATGTCTTTCCTTCTGAAGTGCATCTAGTTTTGAAAATATTTGTACATAGCCATGTATCCCCCTTGATCTCCTTTCTTGGAGTAATCATCATCCTTTTGATCATCTTATATTTCTCCCACATCTGGTGGAATTTCTAGGTCATGTTCATCTTCTTCTTGTTCAGCTTCAACAAGATTTACTCTTGGAGGATCTTCTTGCCTCTTGTCATGTGTATAATAATGCGGGCATTCAAATTCCCGATGCCCCTCTTCACCACATATGTAGAAAAAAAATGGTCTTCATGGAGCCTCCCATCCTCTACTCCAACATATCCTCTGCCCCTAGGAAATCCTCTACCTCTTTTCTGATTTGGGAGATCTTGTCTTATATCTTCTTGCTTTTCCACTCCATGAGGTTGTTCTCCTCTACCTTGGATGAAACCAGCTCATCCTGAAAGGAGGATGAGGCCCCTATTCATCCTGGTGATCTCCTAAAACTTTGATGGTTTTGTTTTTTTTCTTGCCTTTAAAGCTAGTTGATAGGCATCCTCCATGCTCTTGATCATGTGCATGCTTAGCTCATCTTGAATAGAAAATTTTAATCCATTTACATACCTTGTAGCAATTTTTCCCTTAATTTCTTCATGCTCTGCACGAATGGACAACTTGTAAAACTCACATGTGTATTCTTGCACGGTTTGTAAGTTCTTTCTAAGATTTTGAAACCTCATGTAAAGGGTTTGTGCATAATATACAGGAAGAAATTTTTCTTATAGATTATTCTCCATCGTATTCCAGGTCCTAATCCTTTCTTTTCCCTTTCTTGACCACTCCTTTTGTAGGTGATCCCAACATAACATAGCATGACCTTTTAATTTTGTGCATGAAAATTTTATTTATTTTTCTCTGACATAGTTTTCCACTCAAAAAAATTTCCCATGCTAATCAACCAGTCTATCATCTCCTCTAGTTTTAGGCTACCTCCATATTCTGAAACATCAACTCTTATCCCATAATTCTTTCCTTCTAATGCTCGAAGCATCCTTTCTTCAAAAGCTAAGGGTGGTCCTTGTGCTTCTTCATCTTCACAAAATTATTCTTCATTTGTGTCATCTCCACCTTGATTTCCTCTCTAGGCTATAATCACAACAAGCTCAACAACTTGCCTCTGTAGATCCTACATGTTTCTATTCATTTGGGCAATACCGCCCCCTCTTCCTCTTCCTCTTCCTACCATTTTTTTTTTTTCTCCACCAAGACTCAAAATTTCTCTGATACCATATAACGTAGCAAAATGTACACACACACACACACACACACACACACAATATACTGCAAATATCTTGAAATAAAAGAAAATAAATCTTCTTCTTCATTATTCAATGATGAATTACAATGCTTCATAAATAAGAAAACAACTCCCAACTCGAGTTTCCATGAAAAATCTAACTAATTGACTAAATCTACTCTAGATGACAAAATTTACTATTTTTAGCAATTTACTAGAACATGTTATTCTTAATAAGTTCGCATGCTTATTCGTACGAGCACAAAAAATCCATGCATCTTCTACATGGTAAATTAGAGGAATTTCCAACTTTCTAACCTACTATGCATTTAAGAGCCTAAAATTAACTAATGCCTAAAATAGGAAAAAATGGAATTACAACTTAAATCCTAATTTTCAGCCCCTAGATGGTGGATTTTGAGCCCAAAAATGTGCCAAAAATATCTCCAAATAAGTTGTTTAATGTGTTCATCTCTTCAAAACAAGTGGTTTAAAAAAATGGACTCAAACAGACACCTAGATCAAAAGATATGACCATTTCAAGTTTTTACTAAAAATAGTGCATCATATAATGTAGTACAAGTATCAAATATGGAGAATACATAGAATTTGATATTTTTATTTCCATATATGGATTACACTAGGTAGTAAAAACCATAATACACTTTTTGGTTATACTAGAAGGTGGTGTCCATGAGAACCAAATGCTAAAAGTCAAGATATGGACAAGTTTGACATGATATAATGGATGTTCCTAAGTAACTATTTATTTTTTTCACACTTTTATTTTTCATTCATGATCTCCCTTTTTAAACTTCTTGACATATATAGTTTTCCTCCTTTGTTTTGTACCAAGTTCTAAATCATTAAAATTAAAGTTGGGTCTTAAAGTTCGCTTATTAAATTATATGAGTTATGTGGGTGAGTGGTTGAGAAATAACTCATAATTTAGTGTTGAACTAGGAGATCTAGGTTTTCCATCCTATTTTTCTATAAACCCTACAATTGCATCCTATTTTTCTATAAACCCTAGAATATTCTTAAAAACTAGATTTAATATTTGAGTTATACCATGTAAATCGATCTTATTTCTAGATCTAGGTTTTCTATAATTTTATATTATAGGTCTTGAACTCTTTTCTTAGAAATTTTTGAGTTTTAATTTTTATCCTAGTTTTTTTCATAGTTCAACTAGATAATTTTTTTGAAGATTTAACATACCTATCAAAACAAAATTATGATTTCAAGGGTTTCAAGTATAATTAAGTACATGCTAATGTTTTCTTCTTCAATGAGTCTTTTTTTCGTAGCCTTCTTCGCCTCTTTTTGATTTCTCCTACGAATTGATCTTCTACCACGTTGCTCTTGTAAATCTGCCTTGCTATATTTTTGCTTGTTATTCTTCTTATTTTTCATGATTCCTCCACTTCATCAATTTTCACCTACACACAAATTGTTATCTAAAACTAAGAATAAATTTAAAACAACATTATACACAAGCTCTTATTATATAATTCTTAATAGATTAAGTTGTATTTAATTAGTGGCTTTTCTAATTCTAAAACTACTTTTCTAATTTCAAAACATTTTTTTATAATATATAATTATTAAATATATATGGTGTATTTTTATAAATTTAACTTGATTCATAACTATACATGTTTTAAAATTTAATTTAATAATATACATATTTTAATAATAAAACACATCTTATCTATTGTTTATTTTTAGAAAAAATTCAATAGATGTAAAAATAACATATATTATTCTTTAAATACAATAAAATCTATAAACAAAAGTAAATTAAAAAATAATTAAAAACTATATCTTTAAAAAAATATTACAAACGATGGTTTAAAATTAAAATAATTATAAACAATGGTTTGAATTAAACTTTAGTTGGTGGTGTTTGGGTGGTGGAGAGGGCCGTGAGAAGGGTATGTATGGTTTCACCCGAAGAGGTTTTCACCCAAAGGGCTTTCACTCGAACCCCTTCATGTGAACACCCTTACATGGGTCACATACTTGATATTGGAGTCTACAAGACATACCTAAATTTCATGGTGAAACAATAAGTTTTGACTACAAAACAAGAAACTAGCCATTTGTTGCTCAACTATAAAATAAGAAACAAACTTTGAAAAAAATTAAGAAAAATACCAAAAATACTTTAAAATAAAAAATTGCATGCATTCTATACTCAAAACACAACATTTTTTTAGTTCATGTCATTTCATGAATGTGTACAGTTTTTTGGAAATTTCCTCTATAATTTTAATGAAGATGAAAATTCATGTATTTAAAGGTACACAAAATGCAAAAAAAGTGGGACACACTTATGTTATTTGAACCAATTGTATAGCTTCTTGTAATGTGCTTCAAGGGAGATATACTTTGTTATTAGGCTCAAAGACCTTCTTAGAGTGTGCTCGGATATGAGATCCCTAGATGCCACTAATAGTTTACGGTGTGGATGTTTATATAGTTTACATGTGTAAATGAATTATCTCTCAATTGACTTTAAACAACTAAAAGAAATTGAGCATTGGAAAATATAATTTTCACAAGTAAAATGGAAAGGTTTGGGCCTTCAAAAAGATTTATCGATACAAACTACCTTGGGCCAATGAACCCATCTGAGCTTAGGATATAATTTTATTTGAGACATGAAGAGGATTGATGAGGTCTATTGATTCTTAAGGTGCTAAGATAAAGATCAAGTCATGACCTAGTGGACTTAGAGTATCGGATTGAGCAGGATGCCTTTAAGTTTAGTTAATTATTGTGTCGATGGGATAATATTAGGATAAATGTCAAATGATTATTGTTAAGTGCCAAATGAAAAATTTCGAGTACTATATTTTTTTAAAATAAATAATATATATTCATTTTTCTTTATATTTTTTATGTAGTTACTATCATTAGTAGTATTTTATGTACACCTACTCCTCACATTACTAGTTGTTATTACATTTTTCATTGTTTTTTCTATGGAGTAGAAAGCGATGTGTTTTTTTGCTATGTTTTTGGGTATTCTTATCATTCTTTGCCATAATTTTCGCTTAGATTTTCTTGGTAGGTGCATGTTCAAGGTCTTTTGTGAGTAAATGTTTTGTTCATTTTTAGAGAATATAAAATATTAGGTTTTATTTATTTATTTTCTTATTGTGGGTTATATGTTGTGCATATTAAGTTTATTTTTGTGTTTCAACCGAGAACAAGGGATGTGGTTCTAGGTTCTTTATTTTGATCTTCTATTGTGATGGAAAGGGGATATACTTGTTTTATATATATATATATAATGAGTTATATATATTAATTTAACAAGTAAAAGGAATAAAGATAATTCACAACACAAATTCACAACACAAATTGGCGGTATGGAAGCATGCCTCAAATCCATGAAACAAACTAGGAAAAAAAGTATTAAGATCGAGGGGAGAAAAAAATTAGTAAATCCAAATAAAAGAATATTAATCCACCATTGAAAATTATTGACCTATAGGGTGCGGTTCTTGATCATGTCAACTAGAGTGTGACAAGTATTTTCCGTAGTCCGACACATCCCAACCCGATCTATGATGGTGTTCTTTCTTCGATATCTTCAAAAGGGGCCGAGAGAGGGTGAGATGAAAAGTATCAAACTTGGAAACATGTATGGAGGTGGAGGAAGGATCCACACATCGTGAGTGTGAGGCTTGAGTGTATATGGAAAGCCCCAACAAGTGTTGACTCGGGAGGTGGGGGATATCCCATTTGATTAAACTAAAATGTAATATCCTAGTGTAATCTAATGTTATGAAAAGTAGTAAATAAAAACTAAATAAATAAAGGAAATGACTCAAGAAACTAAGTAAATAGAAATGTAAAACCCTAATGTGCAAGAGAGGGTTAAGAAGTCCTTAGTTGATTTGACAAAGGTGTAGGACTGTGTCACAGTGTGAACTAGGTGAACAAGAGGAGGAAACGACCACACAAAATCTTGAGAAAGTACATATTTGAGCTCTCTAACTAGATTGGGGAACCTGGAAAGGGATAGGGGCATTGAGGGTGCCTCGGTATGGGATCTAGGTGCCTAGTCTCTGTGGAAATGTCCTAAAATCCTCCTTTGAGGTGTTGCTTAAGTGATTTCCTTCCTTTACTGCTTGTGCATGAATGTTGTTAAATTGCGCTCTAAATCAAAGATGAAGAAAGCCCTGTAAAATCCCAGACAAAGCATTAAAACCCTAAAAAAATATGCATATGAAGGGGTTAGATTGTCCTTAGTAGCCACAATGGTGGACTTATTAACTGAGTGTTGAATTAGATCTCAAACCAAATGTATTTCTAGGTGGGTATGTGTAAATCGTGCCCTTGGTTTCTCTTATGATAGTTACACTTTGTGAAGTACCAAGAAAATAACTAGATGTAGAATGTAGTAAATGTGTGCATGGAAACAATAAACTCCCCTCATATGAAGTGTGATGTAGATGAACCAGCCGTATGTGCATTTTGATGGAGCTAGATAGATGCAAATGTAGTTGTAGGTTCCTTTAATGGATGCAACTCTAGATGGTAATAGTAGATGCTTAGTGCTTGGTCCCTCATTATGGTCTCATAATTTTATATTTATATGGTTCTCTTATTCTAATTTCGTAATTAACCCCAAAAAGGCCGACCACTAAAAATATGGAAAGATCAAATGGCTAGAAAGTGCCCAAAAGATGGAAGCAAAGTACAAAGAGGGCCAGGGCTAGGGTGTTGGGCACCCCATTCTGGTTGGGCACCCTGAATAGGAATAGGAATAATGCAGAATTAAAAATAGAATGGGTAAGTATGGTCGAGAATCGAAGTAACGACATTAAGTAAATTTAAAAATGCCAAAGGACATGGGTTAAATAGTATTTTCTTCACTCTAAAACCAAATGAATAGTAGTATGAGATCAGGACTAAATATTGACTCAGAGTGTGTGATTTAGTGATTCCATTTGCCCCCACTTTATGTTGGTGAGAAAAAATATTGGTAACATAAAGTAGATAGATATGCGTATCTGATATCCATGTAGAGTGATGTAGAAAAATCATTGAAGGACTAGACAAAAGTGTGGAGTAACAAAAAGATGGAGTGTGGAGACTACAAATGCAAAAATGTAAAAGTGATGAGAGTGAACCTAGGGTGAAAGCATGTGTGTAGATGTACATGTCTCAGTAGTGTACCTACATGGTTAGTACCATGTGTGTGATGTAATCACCATGTGTGTTTTTGTTGTTGACTACTTGCTTCCCATACAGACAAACTTGTAAAAGAGAAGATGATCAAGTAGTCAAATACGCATGTATATATGTAAAAATGCAAAGAAACATGTAAAAATAGTATGAAAATAACAATGAAAAAGGAACATGTGTACTTGATCCGTGATGACACAAAAGGGTGTAAAAATGATATCTGTAACTATTGGTGAAGTGTAAGTTTTTGGGGTGATCTCACACCACTATGGGTCAAGAATTGTAGAGATAAATTTGTTTTATTCTCTAACTTGTAAATGCTTCCCGATATTGGTGAAGAGATCTCTCGTAGTGCCTTGTTTCTTGGGCAATTCGGTACCACTAGACGAAGTAGTGTAGGGAGGAAAGTCTAATGTATCCTCCAACATGTAACTTCTACCCATAATGCTAAGGACAATATACCCTATAAAATTCATTATGTATGGGGTTCATAGACTGGTTTGAACCCACTCACTCAATAGACCGAACTATGCTATGGAGACTCGAACTCAGACTCTAGAGTGAACTATAGAGCAAACTATATTGGTACTATGTGTAAACCCCAAAATGATGCCCACCTCTTTGGGGGGAACATGCGACACCATGGAAAGGAGGATGCATCCCCAAAAGAGGACCGAATGCGTAAATTGTGCCTCGCATGGGGAAGGGAATACGCTTGGTCAAAACCAAGGTACACACAAAAAGTGGCTAGAAACAAGTGTTAGTACAAACAAGATGGCATGTAGAAATTAAGTGTAAGCTACACAAACAATATATAAGATAGAAAAATGTAATCACACAAGAAGGCAACCATAAACCATGAAAAGTAGGTCCCAAACATGGGACACTTCTCACGATGTCGCAAGAAACTCAAGGCCATCATGTCCATAAACAAAATAGGAAAGTATGTACACCAAACAAAGGGCAAGGACCACATACAATAGCAAACTAAACAAGCAAGTAAAAAAATAGATAACCATGGAAGAAAGTAATCCTACAAAAAAATGTTGCACATGAAGCACCCATTAGCATGTTAGAAAGATAACCCATATGTCAAGAGAATGAATAACCAATAAAGGAGTGTGCTCTGAAAAAAAATGAAACAATAACACCTGTAGTGTACAAATGTGGATGCCCCGAGAGCCACTATGGGATTGGGAATAATGAAGCATCCATATTGTGTGTAGACACTCTATATATGTGATCAAAACTAGAAAAGGACATTAAATCACATGTGTGTATGGTAAAGATAATGACATACAAGAGACCTATATAGCATGTGTAATAATACAACCATGTACAAGTAAATGCAAGCAAGAGTAAAAGCAACCAAGTCATGCAACATGTCAAATGGATGGAATTGAATGTAGGATGGATGGTAGGATCCGCATGCCCCGAATGAATGGATTTTTATGCAATGAGGTTCATTTGGTATGACCCTCAACATCAATAATGAACTGTAAATGAGAGTGTGTCATCAGGAAATGGTCAAACTATGCGTTTTATGTAGTGCATTGTGATGAGTGGGTATTTGTGTTGATGATATGTGACCTAAAAATGATGTCTATGTGACCCTATAGCTGAATCCTATATCAAAAAAGATGATCGAAGGAGTGATGATGTAGCCTAAAGCATATATCACTACAAGATGATGGGATAGGTTACCATTTAGCTTAAACCTATGTCACTAACCGAGGAATGTCGCATGATAGAAGGATGGATGATGACCATGTGAGCATGATAAGGTCCATTTGATTTGTAAACCCTTGATATTTAAGTAAAGGACCGAGGAACTCGAAAGGCCATATAGGTAGTGAGTGTAGCGATGTGAGGAGATATAGTATATGTGATGATTATAGATGATCATGATGTATACCCTCAATAGTATAGTATGGACTGTGAGACTAGAGTGCGTCATTAGGTAGTGAGTTCAGCGTGTGTGAGGAGATATAACATATGCGATGATGATAGACGATCATGAGATGTGTAAAGTGTGTGATATGCAATGCAAGTTGTGTGGATAGTCTAATAGTGTGAAGATGTGTTATATGTAGGATGACTAGTATGTAATGCTAGACTCGTAGATAATAGGAGTGTGAGACATGTATGATGAATACTAGTATGGTGTGTAGATATGTATATGCGCTAAGGTTAAAATTTGAATGATGTAGAGTAAACACCAAATGTAGTATGCAAGATGTGAGATGTACCATAGAATGTGTGAAAATACGTAATGTGTAGTACCTATCATGCATGTGTGGGGTTCATGTGTAGTATGCCCTCAATAGTCAAGTGTGAACCGAAGCACAAGAGTGTGTCATTGGGTAATGGTCGATGCTAAAGTGTAGATGAACATGCCTATGTTAGGATATTGATTGCCATATAAGTAGGGGAAATGTGTTTAGACTAAGATTAGGGGGTTATGTGTGAATGTTATGCCCCCAAGTGTGTGTGATCGAATGAACTATCTAATGAGGGTGAAGGAAGAAGGTCCTCCATCTAATGGTGGTGGGGATGAAAGCCTATGACAATGCTCTAAAGAGGGGTGGCATAGTAGATAGATGTTGTGCGAGTGAATGAAGTCTATATGTATGTAATGGATGAATATATAATGAATATCGTGGTGTGAAAAATGTGTACGCGATGGAGATCGATGAGAAGGAAAATGTGGAGATGATGGACACTCGCATGGAATAAAACAAGGTGGTGACCACGTGTCAAGATGTAGTAACTGTGCAAGGGATAAGTCTATATCAATGTGTAGGAATAGAAGAGTGGTGCAGCCGCGTAAATGGACTCCAAGGAGGTGAAATAGGAGTGGATTACACTTTAGTTAACATAGGTTGTGATGTGGTAGATGAAGTAGGGGATGCATGAACTGGTGCTCAAGGAAATGATAACCATGGAGTAGATGGGGTACACCGTCGATAGAAACAACTTGACTATTATGAATGAACTTGAGTCACAAATGATTCATATAAATGATAAAATTAGACCTACAAATCCAATCAAAGCTAGAAGCATGTCATATCCATCGAGTGTTTAGCCCACAAGGAAGGCCACCAGCATAGTAAGGGGAACTGAAAATAACATGTAGCTTAATAACACCATATGAATTTTTATGGGGTAGGAAATTTGTAAACGCAGTAATCCATAACATCAAGAAGTGGAAGATAACATGCGTTGATGGGCCATGATGGGTCAACCTTGGTATTATTGATGGGGATTGTTTCCAATAGAGGAATTAATATGCAAGTGATTAGAAGTGAAATTCGCATGATAGTCGTGGTCAGAGAAAGAAATGATTGGTGGAGAAGTGTTAGTATGTGCTACCAAAAGGTTGAGAGCCCCTGATGCAAGTGGAGGCATCACGTGATAAACACAGATAGCAAAAGATTCGGCTACTTTCATGTCATGTTTTGGTAGAGGGTTGTTAAAGATCTTGAGCTTATGATTTTCATTGACAGGTGGAGAAATGGTAGGTTTTGGAAGCTCAATTTTACCACTATCGATCAAACCCTGAATGATAAATCGAATTTGGAAGAAATAATCAATGGAGTGTCCTACACATGATGATAGTTGCAATGGGAATCTTCATCGAAACTGCATCCTTTTGGTCGAGATGTATCTATTTATAGTGGTGAAGGCAGTGTAATGAGGTTACTATCGACAAGTTGCGATAGTAAAATATGCGGAGGTACACTAACCTTAGTGAAGATTCACCAATGTGGTTGCGATTGAAACTCCTTAATAGTAGTTACTACGCTGAAAAGAACTTATGTGTCTATTGGTTTAGTTGTAGATGGTTTGGATATTGATTTATTTTAAAACGCATAGAGGATGATGCTTGCTCTTGGTATTTAAGATTTCCTATAGCTAAGATCTTGGTTTCACGAAGCTTAAGAGTATGAAAAAGTTGATCGAAAGAAGGAGAGGTCTCAAAGAGAACACTCTCCTAGAGAGGGGGTAAGAGACTCTAAATGAACAAGTCTTGAAGCTTAGCTTCACAAGCACATTTGACATCTTAGCTAAGTTGTTTTTGTAACGCAAGACATAATTTGATAAATGTTCATTAGATCTTTGTTAAAGTTGCGCAAGTGTGGAATAAGAGATCTTAGACCCAATATTGATAGAGAAGTGAGTAAGAAAAGCATCAAACAGATGCATGAAATATATTACCAAATGGATAGGTAGGTCATAAAACCAATGCATCACATAATCTTGTAAACTACGAGGAAAAAGATTAGCGAGTAAGGTATGATCATCTCGTATAGTCCAAACATGCTACATGAAAAGCTCAGAGATGATCTTGTGGGTCACCATGACCTTTAAAGATGGGAAACTTGGGAGAGATGAAATTAGGTGGCAATGGATAGGTAGATATATTAGGTGCAAAAGGAGTATGTAACAATGAAGTAGAGGCTAAAGATGGTGAGGCACGAGAAGTAGCGATCTGGAGCTGATGAATTTGGGTTTACAAGTCTTGATATAAAGAGTTTAAATTAGGAGTATTCGAAGAAGATCCAAGCTACATATTAGGTGTGCTAGGGTGAATGACAGGAGCAGTAGTAGTAAGAATGGAAGATGAAACATAAATGGGTGGGGTGGAGACCATGGGAGCCGAAGAAGGAACGACTATAGAGGTGGAAGCATCATGAGAATTCTTAGCAAAAATCAAAGCATGTAGGACATATGGAAGATGAGTGGGATTATCATGCAAAGCTTGTTAAAATCAGTAAGTGTATTTAATTGGTCTTGGTCAACATTGGTATCTTCATCGTAGGAATTTTCACTACCAGAGGCTTCTATTTTGTGAAGAGGAACTTGACGAGATGAATCCAAGGGATTCTTAGTTGTAGATACAGAAGTAGGGATATTAGCCATTGGTTTGGAAACCCTATGGGAAAATGAAAGAAGATCAAAATATTGAAAAGTACCAAACAACCACTATGAGTGACACGCATACAAAGAAATGGCCCAAAGAGAAAGTGTATTCAAAAATCGGGTTCACCAAAATGATTAAACTAAAATGAAATATCCTAGTGTAATCTAATGCTATAAAAAAGTAAATAAAAACTAAATAAATAAAGGAAATGACTCAAGCAACTAAGTAAATAGAAATGTAAAACCCTAATGTGCAAGAGAGGGTTAAGAAGTCCTTAGCTGATTCAACAAAGGTGCGGGACTATTTTGCAATGTGAACCAGGTGAACATGAGGAGGAAATGACCACACGTAGCATAAGAAAGTACAGAACCGAGCTCTCTGACTGGACTGGGGAACCTGGAAAAGGATAGGGGCACCCAAGGGCACACTGATCTCAGATTTGGGCATCCTCGATCTACGGAAATGGCCTAAAACCCTCCTCTGAGGTGTCACTAAGTGATTTTCTACCTTTGCATCCTATCACATGAATGTCGTTGAACCGTGTCGACGTCGTTGCCAGAATCAGAGATGAAGGAAGCACTTGTAAAACCTCAGACAAAACATCAAAACCATAAAAAAAATAAAAGTGCATATTAAGGGGTCGATCGTTCTTAACGGCCACAATGGTGGACCTACTAATCGAGCGCTGCACTACATCTCGCACTCCAATGCGTTTTAGGTGTGTGTGTGTAATCATTGTGCCCTAGATTTCTCTTGTTCCATTCGTACTTTGTGATGTAGCGAGAAAATAACTAGATGTAGAATGTAGTAAATGTGTGCATGGAAATAATAGACTCCCCTCCTATAAAGTGTGATGTAGATGAACCAACTTTGTGAGCCTTGAACAGAGCTAGATGGATGCAAATGTAGCTTTAGGTGCTTTTAATGGATGCAAATCTAGATGGTGATAGTAGATGTTTAGTGCTTGGTCCCTCATTATAGTCCCATAACTTTATATTTATATGGTTCTCTTGTTTTAATTTCATAATTAATCCCGAAAAAGCTGACCAATAAAATATGGAAAGCTCAAATGGCTAGAAAGTTCCCAAAAGATGGAAGTAAGTATAAAGAGGATCGGTGGTGCTTGGGGGCCGCCCGATATTGGTTGGGTGCCCCACCAATAATATGAATAGCACGTAATGAAAAAACAGACTAAGTAAGTATGGTCGGAGGATCAGAAGTGACGACAAAAAGCAAAGTAAAAAGGCCAAAGGACATGGGTTAATTAGTACTTTCTTCACTAAAAAACTAAATGAATAGTAGTATGATACCGGGACTAAATATTGACTCAAATTACATGATTTAGTGACTACACTTGTGCACTGTGGCGAGTTAAAGGAGGGGGAGAGAAGCTCCTTGTAATGCCCCCTCCTAGTTAGCCATCAACGTCTGGTGAGATTTTTGTTGGGTAAAATAAATAGATAAATAAATTTGTTAGCATTTGATTCTTGGTCAATATGCATTGGCAGGAAGTAACTCAAGTTTTTTGGGGCTCGAGGAGTGATTTGAAGATAGGAACATGTCTCTCGAATAGGCCCTTTGGACTGCATTGGCGGCACGCCTCAGGTTCATTTTAAAAAGTAGGAGAACCTGCAAACACAATCAATGGGTAGAAAAAAAATCCCAAACATCTGACAAAAAGTCACCCAGTCTGTATCCATTGCGTTTATGCCAAAATGGGGGATTTGGAGCACGTATGGACATTCGTTAGAGCAATCAGACAAGTTTATTTCAAGAGGTTATAGTTGGTAGGTGTTGTGAAAGGTGTATGGAAAAAAATAAAAAAATCTAGGAGTTGTAGCTGCAAATGCCCTGATATAGACTTATCAAAATGTGGACTAACAGACAAGGTGAACGAACTGTTTTGCAAAACGCCTCAGAGATACATTTGTCACAACACAACTGTAGATGGAAGTTATACACTAAATGATACTCATTAGAAAGGTTCAGGAACAAAATACTCTTGGACGCTCCAGAATATTGAGGAAAGTTTAGCTTTATCATCTCCGCACCAATTAAATGTGGTTGGTGGATTTGTTTCATAGGCGGTGGGGATGGAAAATGAAAGCATACGCATCCAAAAAGCATAGAAAAATGGGGGTTAGATCAAATGGTTATGGTATTTTGTTTGGACTTAGACTTAATATTTTTTGTCCTGAATTCAGGTTGAAAATTTTAGTCCGCTATGGAAAAATAAAGATCATTTGGATGCCTATTATTGCTTTTGGTGAAAAAGTTGCAAATGTTATGGTAATTATGCATGAAGAACGTGGATGGGAGGACCAAGCCTATGAAATGTGTGACAAATTCCTCAGAGAAATGTGGAACATGTCTTGGCCATATAAGCTTCTGATTTATTTATTTATTTTTGCCTCTTGTTTGCTCGACGCGGGTAGATTTTATGGGAAATGATTTTCAGGCATGAATGCTCATCTATCTCGAGGAAAATTTAAACTTTATCTTCTGGTATCGTTTTAATCCTGTGGTGATTGAGTGAATTTGCTTTCTTGGTGTATGAAACAAAACAAGGGCGCCTGTGAGAGTATGATTACTTCACGCTTTGGAGAACATAAAAAAGGATATTGTTGCACCATGTGTTATTATGCTAAACACCTATACGGAATGTGGGAGCAAAGCTAAGACACATATATTGTTCGGTAGATTAGCTCAAAGAAATGAGATATTTTGGAAAACAATGATTTCAGAATATGCACACATTGGGATTATTGAGAAGGCCTTGGAAACGAGTTATTGAAAAAGAAAATATATAATGAGAGATGTAAAGTGAGATGCCATAAGGTGTTTCAAAGAAACATGGTCTCATCAAATGGATGGTTCGCATGAGATGCAAAAACTAGGTTAGATGAAAGGTCCTTGCAATTCCGCAAGTGAATGCAAGAGACATGTCTACCGCCAACCACTCAATCTCCACTCGCTAGATTCAAATGATCGTGTATGGTTTTATCTCCATTCTAACATGTCTTTGCATTTATAGTTTTTCCTTTTTTCTATAGTTGGAAAAGTAAAATGAAGAAAAATATAGCTTTTTTATGAAATTTGGAAATGTGTGGTAGCTCAAAAACATTGAATCTGCTTTATTGCTTCACATTTAAAATATTTATATTGAATGTTTATCTCACTTGGTAAAACTTAGTGTGACAATACAAAACTTAGATGGTAGTTTAAGATAACGATAACCTCCCAAACAACAGAAAAACGAACTTGATACTTCATGATAATTACCGATTGTAATCTTGCAAAATTTAACAAAACACAAATTTTCGACACGCAAAATACCCCTCCAAATCCCGCAACAGAAATGATGCCTTAAACATGTTAAATGATGATGTGGGATGCCACATCAAGCACTATAATGATTGCATGTAGTCATTTGACAAATTTTTGTCACTAGTCTAGGACCACACTGGTCAATATTGTAGTGTTGGACATCTACTGCGAGTTAATAACTTTGTTTGGTTTTGGCTCTTTATTTTGACACCACATTGAGAAACAAAGTGTCGTCACCTCATACCTCTAGTATTTCTAGAATAAAATCACAAAGTAAAACTCTAGTTGTGATATAATCAACTTGGAAGCTCACGTTGTAAGGAGGTTTCATAGCCCTCTCGGTCATTTGGCGACAAGTCGAACCGAGCTAATAACAACAAGTAGCTCCAAACAAGTGACCACCATTTGAACCCTATTCTCCAGATCCTAGTTCCGTCAATTTCTTGAGGATCCATGTAGATAGGAGAATTGAGAAAACTTTACTCTTGGTGAATTCGAGTTTGGAAAATGACATTTTAAACCTAGTTTCTAGGCCATTTGGGCTAAATTGGACGTTCCTATAAACTTGTTGCAATATTAAAAAAATTCATAACCCCATCTTATCCGAATAACTATTGGAAAATATAATAAAACTATTCATGACCCTATAGAACTCTCTTATGTTTCTTATCTAGTGAAAAACTTGTGGGTAATATGATGTTTCTCTCTTACCCTTTTTCTCACTTTTGTTTGATAATGAAAAGAAATTTCTTCTATGATTTTACTCTTTTATATTTCCTACAAGCATTTAAATTTATTTGGAAAAGTAAAATCATATATACATGAAAAATGATTAGTTCTAGGGGAAACCATGTTTACAAAGAACTTGACATGTCAGTAGGTAGTAAACAAGAGTAAAATAGATGTTGGGAACATAAATTTAATGTTTATTACTAAAAATGTGTGTTCGTGATGGAATTAAAATAGTACGTTATTTTAGCAATAACACTTATTGTATTCTTAAATAATGATGAGCTCTTTCCATTGTGTATGTGGGTTAAATAAAGTGATGTGGAATTTCATTTGTAACCTTTCAATTCAACTATATTGTAGATTAGTGTATTCAGTTAACCATGGTATATTTTCATAATTTTATATATTCGATGGTAGTGATCTACAATTTCTAAATTAATTTTGTTATAAGCATCTAAAGAAAAAGGTTGGTCATTGATAATATAAATTGTGATGGTTCCTTGAAACATTTCTACACACTATTCCGCCTTGAATAATAAATCATGTGTTTCAAACATAACGTAGTTAGTGCACTTATCATATTGCATATGATTTTCAATAGTAATTAGTAGATAGGAAGGATGATATTTAATTAATAGATGTTGTAATGACATTCGATAAGTAGTTGTCATGGTTGTCTTATAATGCACTCAAATCGTGTTTCCTTGATAAAATAGCTATGGTCAACCCTTCATTTTCATAGTTTTCAAGAGAATTAAACACATAAGTTTTAAAATTTCCTATTTTTTAAACTTCAATTACTTTATTTTGCAGCACATTAGTCTTTAACGGAGAATGCGCAGCTTGGTTCCTTTCTCCAATTCCATTAGTTATCCATAGCTCATTTATTAAATAAATTCATTTTAAACAACTACAAGTCTCGTAATATTCAATTCTTAGGTCAAAGGATTATTTCTCAAAAATCATTTAGTTGACTATAATTGTTTGAAGAACACATAGCATGAGACCCTTTGTTCCTTTACAACTAGGTTGCATGTTTTTGTTTAACATTTCACCTATAAAGGATCCTTTAGATTTTGCTTGTTTCTCTTATGGAAAGAACTTTATATAACTTGATTTTGATTAGGAACATATATACACACATGCGCCTTCTAATATTTGACTTAAGTATTTGTTAGAAAGATCAGTGTTTACTTGGTTTGAAAAAATGCTCTCGTTCCAAGGAGGAAAGTTCATGAGAAGAAAAAGGAAGGTTACTAGATCAATAGAAAACCTATCCCGAGTTCATTTCATAGCATTTTTTAATACTAACAATACATTATTTTAATCTTCAAGTTATTACAACCAACAATGTAGGTTAACAAATTAAGTTGTATCGTTCTTGATTCACAATCTGTTGATCCAATTAGGAATTCAAATTTTCACAATCATATCATGGAAGGGTACATTACACCTATGTTTCCCTTTATAAATATTTTCCTTGAATCTAAGTGAATAATTTCACATTTCAAACTACTTATGTTTCATCATCTTAAGGGTTCACTCTCAGTAGCAATGAGTTAATTACATGTTTTGACCATAAATTCTACTTCTTGAGTGATCCTAGATTTAAGATATTCCTAATTACGCTAAGGGTTCTACTAAATTTTATAAGTCCAACAAGATTGTAATCTCCTTATCTCACAAGACCTTGGCTACAGTTACAGGTATCCCATTCTCAAGGTTACATTTTATTATTTAATTAGCATCATGGTTTAATTCATATTTATAAAAAAGCATGTGATCATGCATCATATTTGGTTTTTTGATTTATTAGGTTGTTGTATTAGTCGTGGACCTCTTCTTTATTACTTTAATTTTATGATCACATTTGAAATTTTAGTTGGTTTTGACATCACTCAAAGGTGTACCATTTTTCGTAGCGACATTCCATAGATTAATCTTATTTAACCTTTTTTACTGACTACATTTACATGGTTACTTTTTTCTTGTATTAACATCCTTTGGAACGAATGTACTTCCTATAACACTTACGTACTCACTTAAGGATTTAAGACTACAAGGAGTACAATATCACATAAGACAACTCATTTCAATGCTCTTGGACATGGAAGAATAAGTGTATATTGAAAGAGAAATAACCCAAACAATCTTATGCATTTCAAAATCCTCTTAAGGACCTATTTCAATTGTTGGGTAAATACGCAAGTAAAACGACATGTGGTCTCCACTCACATAATTTAGACCTCACAAGAGATCAATCGTAGGTACAACCACCAACTATCTTGCAAGGCTTTGGCCACCCACTAGGGTACCAAGGGGAATTACGAATAAGGGGGTTAACTTATTTAAGATAAGGTCAGACCTATAACACCTAGACATGATCACCTCACTCATCCCAAAATGATAGGTTTCACAACGTAAAATCACCACCTTTTAAAATATTCAGATAAAAGGTCCTTAATAAGATGCCTTAGGTGTGAAACAAGAAGATGATTAATGAGGATAGAGTATTTTTATTAACATGATCAATGTTTTATACCCTAGAAAAAGACTCAAATGGGAGGAAAAAGTATATTAGGAATTGTAGCTTATTCTTTTTTTTTTTAGTTTTGATGAGATGAAAATCTACCTAGCATTGTGGGTGTTAAGGAAATAAATCGATAATTAATATAGCAAGGGATTAGTTTAATATCTTTATAAGATATGTACAACATTACATACAAGTTCACATCCAATTCGACCATATAAAATATAACCACATCAGTAAACATGAAATAATGACCGATGTCGGTGCACCGAGTACACCGACATCTAGTTAAGACTGATCGGTGTCGGTCAATGTGTAGGCCAAAGAACTCTAAAAATGAATGTTTGAATGAATATAGATATCAAGAGATAACTTTAACTTTAAATATATCAAAATCATAGAGTGTTTAATTGTTTCAAACCAAAATAAAGCTATGACAACTTCCCAATTCATTTTGTGATCAAATATTAATATTTGCAACTCTCTTTTCTTTTTCATTACAAGTAAACTTTTAAACATGATATCCATTCTAATTCATTCCTTTACATACAAAAATTTGAAGAGAAAGGAAAATACACATTCTTTAATGAACTTCCTTCAAATATAATAATACAACTTGGTAAATGAAACTTACAATGCAACTTTTCTTTTAAATACAAGTCTACTAGTCTTCCACCTTAAGTGGGAATTACAAGAAAATTTATACAATGAAGGGTTGTCTTTGAATTCAACAAATGCTCCAAATCCCAAATTCTTCAACAAGAGCTCCACCATTTATTCACTTTAATCACAACAACTAAAAATTGGGGAGAGGTAACACTCTCCACCCAACCAATAATCCAATGAGGATAAGAAGCTATCCTCCTCATTGGCCCCCGAGCCCCAACAAAATGCAATAAAGGATGGATCCAACTCATGAAAACAACAAAATGATTTCACATAACAATACAAATTTTCAAACCCATTTCAAAACACATTCAACACAAGATACAATAACAACATGAAACTATCAAATGCACAAGGATTGAAAATGTAAATCCAAAGGAGCAAGGATCTATGTGGAGATCACTTATGCCTCCCAATGGGATTAGGTGCCCACCTTAAACCCATCCAATATACATCTCAAAATCCCTGCACAACTCTTATTCCTCCCTCAATATACTCTTATGCCTCCCATATTCTCTTATTACCCCCTACAATCTCTTATGTCTCCCTGAAAAGAATCAAGTAAGAAATACAAGCATACTCTTATCTAAGATGGGGCACCCTGCAACCCAACTCCCTTTCAAAACATGAAATAAACTCTTATGCCTCCCTACATATAAAATCCCCATAGCCTTCTCCTACACCATACTTAGGCATTCTACCCAAGATCCCAACAAGCATGCAAACCATTCACTTGCATACAAATATACACATATAAAATAAAATAATTAAAATAAGGGTGTAGTTCCTACCTTTCCATGGTATAACTTGATCAAAGATTCACACACCAAGCTCCTTCAAGCTCAATCCAACTCCAACAATCTCTAAAAATTTAACAAGCACTCCAAAACTCTCCAACTCTAAAAATACAAGAGCATAAATAAAATTAAGTAACTCTCAAACAAACAAATGAATTTGCATATATAGAAAAAGGAGAGAGGAGGGTGAGGTGGCTCCATGTAGGATGCCACATCACTTATCCTCAACTCCACATCACAAGTCAAACCTCAACCCGAATGCACAATAACTCTTACACACAAAATCCAAACCCACACCCTCTAAGGACAAAATTTAAACCCATGTAAGAAAAAATTGCAATAAATACCACTTTTTGTCTTACAAAACACATAATGGGGTCTATTTTTGACTCCTCAATCCATAGGTAGGGTTGGTATAAGAAATTAAGAGTTGTGGGATACGAAAATGGCTCTTAATCCCACATCTAAAATTTCAAGGTAAGGTACACTCAAATTCAGTTACATTCAATCAAAATCACAAACTCCAAAAGATCAGCCTACTCTATTAAATGACTCATTTTGTCACATCCCCGTATAACTTAACAACACAATTTTTTTACTTAATAAAATCACATTAATCAAACATGATTAAATAAATTACATCGCAAATAAATCACATACTCTACAATAAATAAAATACAAGGAAAAGAATTCCACACAATCTCATGGTCACAATTGGATGTCATCCCCCCATGGGGACCCCCTAACAAAATAAAATAAACAAAATAACATTACACAAGTTGTCATAGTGACCTTTGTTATATCCATTCAAGATTCTACCGTGGTTGGTCTTCAATCCCCTTTTTGATTGTTGTGATATAATCACCTACAAAAATCACACAATACCTCATTCGGCCTCATGGCCGCATCAAAACATCAAAGGTAGAATATAGACACATAAATCAATAACCATCCTCATATAGATAAATCATCATCTCAACTAAACAATGTTATCATTTTTCTAAAATTTCAACATCTCAAATCTATCTGTTTATCAATATCAACAAAATCACAAGATTAGTTCAAATGTTAAATCCTACTCAACACGACGAGAATTCGAATGTCGCAATATATATGCCAAAAACATCATCATCAATATAAAATGTCTCTCTATGTATCTAAGAATCCACACAATCATACTATGAATCACAATCCATCAATAATCAGAATATTTATGTCATCTAACATCATCCTAAACCAAAATAATCCAATAACATCCATGTTTATAGTCAACATTTATCAGAATCAAAATATAATAAGTGTTCAAGAGGAGTGGGAACTACACTTGTGATGAAAAAGCTTGATCTACAACAACATGTGATCTATTCAACCTCTGTTCATGATTTATTAGTGATTCATGCAACTCATCAATTGAAAAATGACTTAAATCCTTAGTTTCTTCAATATCAACTACTAAAGGATAAAATGTCAAGGAAAACTTCTAAGTATTTTTTCAATAATCCTTTTTTCTCAATAATTTATCCATTAGATTTGATTTGATTGAGTAAACCAACTACAAAATTAAAGAATGATTCTATGGAATCTAAACCTTTCATTGACATATTTTCAAAATCTCTACGAAATAACTGAAGTTTGGTGGTAAACTCTTTACCTTGAGACGCAACTTGGAAATTTTCCCACGCAATTTGTGTTTTACTGGCTCCTGCCACTTTGAGTAAGATGCTTTCATGCATGGCTTGATGAATGAAGAAAAAAATCATCTTTCTTTCTTAATTCCTTCAAAGTGTCTTTCTCTTCCTGTGAGAGTGTGTTATATGTTGCTACATTTACGGGCTCTGTGTACCCATTCTCTTCAATTTCCCACACATCATGAGATCTGGATATTGCCTTCATGGTTAATGACCAATACTTATAATTCTTTCCTATAAAATTGTGGTGTATACAGACTGGATATAGAATCCATAACTGCTCTCAATTAGAAACCTCGCTAAAAAATTCATGTTCGATACTAATTTATAGAAATTAGGCACATAAAATAACAATTAACAAAAATAAAATAAATTATTGCAAATAAAAATATTATTGCGAACTCAAATCAACACTTATATGCATATATTTCTTCTTCTATTTCAAGAGCTTCAGCTCAATACAATCTCTCTAAAAGTGCTTGATATGAAAACATTTACAATTGCCTCTAATAAATAGATGGCTTCATCTAACAATAAAACACCCAACTCTTAAAAATAGAACTAAAAAGCACATGCTTTTGTGTAATACAAAGCTTTTGATTTATTTTCTTTATTAGCTTTTCCTAAACGTAGGAATCTAAAAGCAAACTACCTAAAAAATAAAAGCATGTAAAAACAAACTGCTTTTTGATTTTCGAGGGGGAAAATTAAACACTTTTTCTAATAACAAGGTGGTCTCCACAATGTAGCCCAACGTATCTATGATCCGTCATTTTCTTCTCCTTGTTTTGCTCCCATTTTTCTTTCAAACCACTAAGATACTTGATACGATGTAACAATTCTAGTAACATCAACCATGGAATTCACCAAGGTTGTTTACAATTCTTCCATCATCTTAAAGTGGAATGTTTGCATGGGAATGGTTGATGATTCATCAGTGGCAATGTATGATGGAGTATGATGTCTGTAAAAATACTTCATATGGAACATTTAAATGGCCAAAGCTCTTATTCATGCTCTTAATCCGCCATTGGAAATAGCGATAGCGATGCATGAAGCGAAATGGAGCCTACATGCATAGAAGATTTCTTTATAGAAATATTTGAAGTTTTTGATCCTACATCATAGGGCCTGGGCCTCGGTTAAGTAGAATACACCACTATTATTTCCATATCCAAGATAAGAATCATCCCGCATTTGAGGGAAGAACTGTAACAACATCTAGGGCCATATATGTGTTTGGTACATCAACAAATTTTACAAAAAGATGTGTTTGGTACATCCAAAGATGTCCTTCTACGCTGCACACTTTCTTGAGATCTCGTGATGGGCTCATTCTAATACCCATGTACATCTCCTAAAGCACTGGATACAAGTCCTTCGTATCTCTTTAGGTCAGTTCAGAGTGGGCTCGCATCGACTCCGTGTGGAGACTAAAACTAGTTAGACTACTCAAAGAAGACTTGTAATCTTTTCTCTCTCCAAGAGGTTGAAACTAAAGAACACTTCATTATCTAGTATCCTATTTATTACTAGATTATGGGGAGATTCCATTGCCTATTCTGCGAGCACCCTTCCTTTCTTGCTTTCTTCGATACTATGATAAGATATTTCTGCTTCTTAATTTCAGCAGGAGGCCCTTAGGCTTCAGGACAAACTCTTTCACCCTCCTCCCGCATGCATGGATACTAGATGTTCTCCTCGAGAGGGGCACTAAGTGACATCTTGGACACAAGCATGAGATCCCGCTCATATCTATCAGACTCCTACACTAGAGACCCCTACCTAGACACACGCCTCGGCCCCCACATAGACATAGATCCATCATGCTTACAAAGATGAACTATCTCTCTCCTGGACATCGGCTTTCCAGAATTCCATTGTTTTATTTACTAGACATCGCCAGTTATCTCCAACCGACCTTGAATGTTCGGTGATGATGCTAGGGTGTTGCTCCTTCCGCTCACCCCCACGTTGTCATCATCTTCTTCTTCTCCGATCTCGACACTTGTGGTCCTTACCGCTTCCTTCTATTTTTCTCTTCTTTCTTTTTGTTTTAAGTGACCCGCTTGGTTCTCTCTTGCTGGTTCCATTGCCTTTGTACTCTATATTCCCATTGATCTACTTTTGTGGTCATTTATTGCACATTAATAAAATTAGCTTATCTTATACATTATTATAAAATTATATAGATAATATATATTATTAATAATTATCTTTAACAATATATTATTAATATTATATATTTAATATATAAAAATTGATATATATTAATTATTTTTATGTTATATACTATTAATATTAAAATATATTATATTATTATAATTTGTGTCCCTTATAATGGTGGCTGAAAAGGATTGACATCCGATATTAGATGAAAACTACCGCCCAATGGCTAGGTAAAATTGAATTTTGATGGGGCCTCGAAAGGTAATCCTTACACTATGGAAGCAGATGTTTAATTTGCGACTCTCTTGGTTAACCGGTTCTCATGTTTGTTGTCCCTATCAAAGGGGTCTTTGAATCTATGTGTCATTATTTCCCTGTTCCTACGTCTAAACCAATTTTGGAGCCAATCTTTCTAATTGGGAAAGTGGGTTTTTTGGGAGGCTCGACTCTTCATAGTTGATTTTGGAGTCGGTCTTTCTTCATCTTCTAAACCCCTTTCAGCTTCCAAATCCTCTCCCTCAATTACTTTTGGGGAGTCAATGGTTGAGGCATAATATTATTTCTCCAACCTAGGGTTGTTCTGCCACTTCAATTGCCTCTGGCCTAGCCTGCCACTTCTTCACTCTTATAACTCTTCAAATTGGTATGCCCTCTTCACTAGTTAAGTTAACATTTACCACTGTGCAAAGGGGATTTTTGCTGTGGGTTTTTATGTTGTTGTGCCATCCCCTCAAAGGCTTCCCGCACAAGATATGGCTCGATCCCCCGTCGCATGGTCAGGTTGTGGTGGATCGGTTATTCTCACGCCTCGTTGTCCTTGTCAAAGGAAACTTTGAATTGGTGTGCCCTTTTGTTCCTGGTCCCACTTCTGGAGCTGTTCTTTCTAGTTGGGAATTTCAGAAAGTGAAACAAAAATTGAAATAAGTTTCTTGGTATAAAGGTTGTTGGGGATGATTCAATTTCCTCTTCAAAGATTCAACGAAGGTTTCAGAAGAACCTAATTTAGATGATAGGTAGATTCAACTATGAGTTGAGACTCGCATTTCCTCTCGCGGTGGAGCTGGTTGGGGTGGATAAAGTGGAGCCACTCCCTTCAGGGGTGGATTTTGATTGTTCTAAAAAAATATTCTTGATGGAGATATCTCGGTTTTCGATCGGGCAACACATCCAGATGAAAATTTGGATACTAACAAGAGTGGTTAGACAGTCATAAATAGAAAAAGAAAGGAATCCCTAAAATGAAATTATGATCCCATGATTGGGATCATCCGAAGTAATATGTTTGTTGTTGTAATCATTGTATGTGTCATGTACCTTTCTTTTCATTCTCATTTCACTTTTGTATTGCTCATTTGTGCCTTAGTGACCTTTTTGTCCTTTACATCCTGTGGGCCTCTTTTCTATTAAGCTTATTTTTCTATTTACCTAAATATATTGATATTTTTTAATATTATTAATAATATCAATATATTTATATGAAAACCAACTCGCTCCTTTCCATTCTCTAATCCATCGCCAGCCAATGCACCTTCACTATTTTCCATATCAAAGTATTGGCAAACCCACAACACATCATTACCATGATTACATCTTCGTTGATTAACATTCCAATAACATTATTATGTGAGAATAATTTTCTCCCTTTTCCACCTACAGATTCATAAGTTCATTCCACATTCAACTTACAGTTCGACCATTTAAGTTTTCTCTTTATCACTTATGAAAATCTCCATAACTTACAAAATTATTTTCCATATTTCAAATTGCATATAAAGTTCCTAATTCTCTCGCTCTTATGCTAAAGGTTTGTTTCTCAAAATATGTTTAGTTGACGTTTAATTTTACCCTCATTATGCAAGGGAGCCAACCATAAGTTGTCGAGGTAGAAATAATATGATTCAAAGGAGGTGAAGGTTCAAGTTTCCTTTCCTATAAACTTCCTTCCATTAGAAGCACATTTTTCTCGTACTATGGATGTTTTAGTTCCAAATTTAGTTTGATTCATTAAGCATTTACATGACATCAATTTTTTTGTGGACTCTATATTGGCTCAAATTCCTAGTCCCACCAAGACCAAATTATAACCATTCTTAACAAAAGGTCAATACTTTAATCAACCATTATGACTTCAACTGAAATTTTTTTTCCTAAACCATTATCACATATACTCTTGTTTCTCATTTCATTAACATTGTTTCTTAGGTCTCTTTTTGGTGTCACTTTTTGACATAAGGAGTTACGAAATTACTTGTCTAACATCTTGAAGAAGTATATGATTGGAAGCACTATAACTACACATGAACCCCAATTTAACCTCCTAATCAATTGAAGTTTAGTTTAATTACAATTGCACCTAAGGATCTACACCTCAACTATATATGAGTTTAAGGTGAGAGAACATATTTATGCTAAACAACCTTCATGAAAGACCAAGGTTTTATGTTGTTAGTAACCAAGGTAACAAATCTAGATGAGAGGAACTAAAGAGTTTATTAACAAGAGTTTAAGTCATAGAACAACTATTTCACTCTCTATTTGTGTCATCTGGGGTCCCACAAGGAATTCATTTGATGACAAGTAAAAATTATAGATCTAACTTTGTAAGACTTATTAGTCCACTAGGATACTAAGGGATTAATATCTCTACTTACTCCATAAATGGTAGATTACACCGCGTGGTCGTTGCTTCAAACAAGGACTCTTAAGGTGACTTCCAAGATGGTCTTCGCCACTCAACACGGTGTTGGACCTGAAGAGAAGACATTCTCTTCGTGGTTACCAAACCTAGAAGAAACCCACATACTCTAGATAAAGTTGGACCATGTCGTTCCTAAAATATGGGTTCATGATAATGTCACTAAACATAACAACTATGATGGTAAACTCAAACTAGGGGTTTTATTTACCTAAACTAAGAGGTTCCATCGAGAGAAAAGTTTAAGTTCATTCTACAGTTTTCAATTTCTTCTATAGTAAGAAGGATCACACATGAAGACATGTTATGCACGAATCTTATGCTAGGGTTGAGTGTTTCGATTAAATCTCTTTATTACATTTACAAGGTAAGAATACAACACACTAATTAATTAATCATTTATTGAACACTAAAAATGCACTACAAGATATTAACTTCAAATTCATTTACCATATATATATATATATATATATATCCTTTTACCACACGTAAATATGAATCAAAATTGTACCTATGATAAAATGTGCATTTCCCAAGGTATCCCTAAAACTAACATCTCATACATATCAACAGATTTCAAATACAACGTTTCTGTAACATGGTACTACATTATACTTATATACATTTTAGAATGACCTATATAAATTTTGATAATAAACAATGAATTACACCACACCCTTTCACCATCTTTCTTGCATCCTACAAAACCAAGTGAGCATGAAATCAACGATAAATCACTGGCATGGCATCCACCTAGATCTAACATAATTAATGTTTTCAGTTTTCCATTTACATAATATTAATAATTTGCATTCAAAAGGGGGTTAGAGACATGTATTGATTTCATTTCATTTCACTTCATTTCTTAACCCATGAGAGAGAAAGAGATAGGGAGAGAGAGAAACACTATTTTTCCAAAAGTTAAATTCACACAAGTCACATGATAGAGTTTCAATAGTTATTTACAAGTGTTTAATAAGTTTCCACATTGATTTGCTAACTTGACTAGGGTCCTACGAATTTCTTTTACATTTTTCTACTAATTACAAAAATGCCCAAATTTTGGCTCGGAGGCTAAGAAGTGCATTTAAAAAATTGTCTTTCGATAAGAAAATTCATGACAGGTGAATTCCTACCTATCTCGGCTATATACCCAAAGTTCACAGGAACTGACAGAATTCAAAACTTGTAAATGGTTTACGATAGGCGGCTAGTTTTATGGGAATATCGGTCGTAATAAGGCTAGTTGCAACAACAACCAATTTTAGCTCGAGGGTTAAGAACCCTCATCCAAAACTGACTTTCGATGGTTGGAATCTCTATGGGTAGTTTCCTACATGCCCTCCTATATATAGAGGATACATCAGAGTTGACGGATGACTGAGAAATGGCAAAACGGGTTGTAAATGGCGACGAGTTTTCCAGAGCCACCGATCATAGTAGAGCCAGTTTGACCTAGTCAAACAGCAACCCGAGGCATACAAAATTCCTTTGCCAAACTATCAAGAAGAGTTTTTTTCCCCAAACCAAATGTTCCAATCAATTTCCTAGTAAAATGCTAGATGTTTGCAAAGGTGAACAAGCATTTTGTTTTCAGGGTTCAAACGACGAGCAGAAATGAAAACAAACTTTTCATTTTTAACAGCTTCCTAAAAGTGCAAAAAAAACAACAAGACTCTAGAGGAGTGACAAAGAGAGTGAAAATGGAAAAACGAGGTCGAGATAATGCTTGACATGAATCTCTACACAACAGGGAACACATACGACGCTTGACATTTCTTTTACGGGGCTCGGAGAGTTGTTTTGCAAGTCTCTGAAAATAGCATTTTTCTAACTTTGCAATGACGATAAAAAAATGGTTGTTTTAGTTAAATTATATAGCTCTCGCCAAAACCAATGGAAACGAGCACCTATTTTTGATACCCTGAGTCTAGCACGTACAAGGTTGCGGTAACAACATGGTTGACGATCAATTTGTAAACTAGTAGCGTAGATGACCAGGTAGAGTTTTATCATTTCACACTAACATTCTAATTAAAATACTCAACTCTACACTTATCCAACGATTTATTATTTCTATTAAATTGCAAATGAAGCACCAAATTGTACGAAAATTATAAAAGACAAGGTAAGGAGAACATGCCTAACAATTTTAACATTCATAGAGCAAGAGGTCCCCCAAGCAGGTTCACCCGCATTCCAACAATCTTTATCCCTCTTCCAGGTATTCTACCAGATAATCCACATGTATCCACATTTCCACCACTACATTTTCTAGAAGGATTTTATACTCATTCCACAAAGTTATTTGAGTATTCTCCACTGTGATCATCCATTAGACCACGTTTGGTTGGGGTATCCCCAATAAAATTTACCACTCCATAGCCCCCATCCTTTTTTTTAAAGAACCCACGCTTTGCATCATCACTTTCATATAATTCTTCTTCATATTTCCTTGGATAGTAGTCATAGTCATAGTCCAACATTAAATCATATTCATCATCATAAGAGTTGTAATATTTTAGGTCGTAACAAACTAAATCATCAACAACAGGGCCTATAAGACCCTTAGTTTATGGCAGCGCTCAGCAAGGGAATCCTACATAGCTACATTCCAATAGCCTCGAGATATCTAGGTGTTCCAAGTACCCACACATGTGAAAAGGGAATCCATACCTGCATTAGTAAGAAGACCGTAAGCTAACACCAAAATTTTCAAGCGAGACATGCTCTTAGAAATAGGAAATGCTTCATCATCCTTTGGGGATTAGATGGAAGTGCCTTGTGGATGCATATTCCTGCTAAAATGAGTGAGGAACTTGTTTTTTCCCCAGATCCTCCAAAGAGGAAGAAGTCATCTTCTCACAAAAACTATTATCCAGATAGGTTACATTTACTAATTTGGGAGCCACTTAGGTGGCAATGGAATCTGTCACTTCACTCATAGGCATGTGTAGGGCCTAAAGAATAAGGGCACTATATAAACATAATCACAGACACAATTCAAAACTCATGCACAAATAAACAAGGAAAGGAATCAACAATATTTTATTCTCTGCTAATTTTCCCTCTCTGGCACGATATCTCCTTAAACTAGTTTCATCTTCCTTGTATAAGGTTCCACATTTTGCATCCACGTCTAAAAATCATTTGCAACTGCAACATCTGACAAAAGTTTTGTATCTTTATACCTTGATGTATTTCCATACTCTATTCTAGCGCTTACATTTTGATGCGGGCTGGATTTACACCTGCAAATAGTATTTCCTTGAAGGTCTCTTAGCCTTTTCAACAAACCCATTTTGTACAAATCCTGCTATCATTGTTCAACATTCCACCTGTTGGTGTTCAAATTAGTCTCACCTCGTTTGTCATTGAATCTCCTTAGTTTGTGGTCTCTATCATGTTTTATGTCTCCTCGTATTGGTGCTTGAAGACTCTGTCCTCCATTTGGTTGCCATGATCAGTCCCTTCCTTGGTCAAAGATCACTTAAAGGTCCAAAAAAAAAATTTCATTTCTTTGTCTATCTGAAAGAGTCTATAAATTGGGTGTAAAACTCGAGTTCTTCCTTTCCTTCCATTTTCCACAGTCACGTGTTGTTTTCCCTGTCATTTTTGTCCCAAATACCCGAGGAAACATGATTGGATGTAGCTCAAAGGATCATGTTTGAAACTTATGACATTTCCCAATTCTCTGTCCTTGAAGAAAAATTCATCTTCAGGCTCAAATAGTGGTTCTTCTGCATTTTTACGGGTTGACGGGTGAGTTTTCCCCTCAAATTTACATCACTACATCAGTGTAAACGTGGTCCTTTTTGGTTGGATGCGGCTTGACAAGGAACTTTAAAAAGTCTAAGGCTCACTTCAACCCAAAACTTGTCCACGTAGAGGAACGATGCTCATTTGAAAATTCACCTTTTTGTTTGGCCCTGGAGTTGCGCCGGGGGGACACGTGGAGGATTCACCTACCTCTCCCAGACTTAGAAAAAAATTTCATGCATCCGGTACAATTTTGGTGGGCCATGGACACGTGGTGGGTTGGTGCTCATTTGAGGATCTGCCTTAGGGTCCCACCTTAACAATTGCGACAGGGAGACATGTGGAGGCTTCCACTAGCTCCACTTTGTACTTAAACTTTTCAAAGAAATTTTCTAAAGCTTGGGACACGTGGTGAGCCCACGCTCATTCAAGATCTCCGCTCTTGGGCACCATCTTGAGGTTGCACCATAAAGACACGTGGAGGCTTCCGCTGGGCCTTCCCTTACTTAGACTTTTCAAGAAACTTTCTAAAGGGCCTGGGACACATGGAGGGACTATGCATGTTTGGGGACCGGCCCCTGAGTTTTATTTTGAAGAAGTGCTAGGAGGACACTTAGAGGCTTTCCACGTGCTCTTCCTTTTTACTTGTACTTTTCAATGATCAAGGAGGTTGTCCTCTCGACCTTGACACATGGCGCCTTCCATCAACCTTCAACTTTTTAAGACTCTTCCAGATCGAGACAAGTGTTGAGCCGCGCTTGTTTGGGCTCACTACTTTTGGGGACCATCTCAAAATGCGCCATTGAGACATGTGGAGGCGACCACCGGCTCCTTTTTCACCAAGACTTTTCAAAGGCCAAAAATTATTTTTCATGGGCCTGTGGTACGTGGAAGGTGTTGGTGCTCGAATTAGTCTCGCCTTGTTTTCCATTTGAAATTCTCTAATTTGTGGCCTTTATCATGTTTTTTATCTCCCCGTGTTGGTGCTTGATAACTCTGTCCTCCATTGGTTACCATGATTAGTTCCCCCTTGGTCAAAGATCACTTAAAAACCCAAAATTTGTTGATTCATTCCTCTGTCCATCTAAAGGTGTCTGTCAATTGGGCGTAAAACTCAAAGTTGTTGTTTTCCATTTTTTGTAGTCGTGTGTTGTTGTCCCTGCCATTTTTTCCTAGGTACCTAAGGAAACATGATTGAATGTAGCTCAGAGGATCATGTGTGAGCCTTACAACATTTTCAGATTCTATGTCCTTGAAGAAAATTTCATTTTCAGGCTCAAACGGTGGTGTCCCTACATTTTTACGGTTTGACGGGTGTGTTGTTCCCATCAAATTTACTTCTCTACATCAGTGGCAAGGTGGCCCTTTTCAGCTGGATGCGGCTTGATGGGGCACTCTAAAACTTTTTGGATTGTTTCAATCCAAAACCTATCCACATGGAGGAACGACGCCGCTTCAAGACTCACCTTTTGTTTGGCCTTAGACTTGCAGACCGGGAGGACACGTGGAGGATTTCGCTATTTTTCCCGACTTAGAAAAAAATTTCATGTAGCTCATATAGTTTTGGCAGGCCATGGACACATGGTGGGTCAAGCGCTCATTTGAAGATCTATCTCTGTGGTCCCACCTTAACAAATGCGATAGAGGGACAGGTGGAGGTTTCCGCCGGCCTCGCCTGGGACCTAAACTTTTAAAAGAAATTTTTTCAAGCCGGGACGCGTGGTGAGCCCACTCTCATTGAGGGTCTCCACTTTTGGGAACCATCTCAAGTTGCACTACATAAAGATACTTGGAGGCTTCCGCCAGTCTTCCTTCCTTAGAATTTTTCAAAGCAACTTCCTAAAAGGCCTAAGACACGTGGAGGGACCACACATGTTTAGGGACCAGCCTTTGAGTTTTATTTTAAAGAAGTGCTAGGAGGACACTTGGAGGCTTCCGCTCACTCTCCCTTTTTCCTTGGATTTTTCAACGACCGGAGAAGATTGTCTCTGCACTCACGGACACATGACACCTTCCGCTGAACTCTCAAGCTTTTTAACAGACTCTGCCAAACTAAGACACGTGTTGAGCCCATGCTTGTTTGGGGTCTCTACTTTTAGGGACCATCCCAAGATGTGCCATTGAGACGCGTGGTAATTTGAAAATTCAAAAGGTGGGGAGGTGGACTTTAGGGGAAAATTTTATTTTTTCCAAAAATAGGTAAAATGGCATAATTGAGTCGTGGTTCCTCTGGGACCCACATAGGGACACGTGTCAAGCCCATTTTTCAAAGGTGGAGGGGCAGAGCGGATTGAGAAATTTTGCATTTTTTCCAAATGTTATAAAAAGTAAAACGGAACCTCCGGGTCTGTCTTAACTCAGATCTCCCACGTGGACGATCCAAATTCAAAAGAGAAATCGACGGCAATTGTGCATCTGTATTTGATTTTCTGCCATTTTCTCCAAAGCTCTTGAGGATGTGAATTTTTATGGTTTTTTATCATTTCTTGGAGTCTCTTACACGCCAAATGAAGAGGAACATTAATTTGATATCTTGGTTTGGTGGGGAAGGTCTGAAAACATCTTTCACCATTAAAGATGTAATCCAACCGAGATTCAACCTGATCTTTCTTTCCTTAGCATGCAAGAGACCTGTTGATATCTTGGTTTGGTGGGAAAATCTTTCTTTTACCATTAAGATGTGATCTGACTATTGGCCTCGATCTGATTTTCTAGTTTTTCCTTCCTTGGCACGCAAAGAACTAGATTTGACAGATTGGAGGAGGAAGTAGTTGGTGCGTGAAATGAAGAATGACTTACCAGGTGAGGAATTGAATGCTAGAAATATTTAGAGAGATTTTCCCTCTGCACACCTAACAAATTTTTTGCAAATCTGATTCTGGGAGTCACAATCAATGGTCGTAACACGCAATGGTGCTTTGAATGTTTCTTGTTTTGGGGGAAAACTCTATTGTAAATGAAATATTATAAATTGCATGAATTTGTCGTGCAAATGGTTGGAGTGTTAGAGGTCAAAAGCTAATTCCTGAGAGAAAAATTTTGACAGAGCCCATCTTTCGAGAGACTACTTGAGGAACTTGTTTATTTATTTTTGTGTTAAATTTTATCATGTCAAGGTGGTTACGAGTGTACAGCCATTGACAAGCTCTGAGATTGTTCTAGAAACTTTCCCGCTTTGATAAATTTAATTAAATTTGAGTAAATATGTGTCGATTTTGAGAAAAGTTGTGTATGCTTCATTTCTGAATGTCTACAAATAGTTTTTCTTGTTCATATTGCAATCTTACATTAAAGCCTCTGTGAATCACACAAGATCTTAGCTTTGTGATAGTTTGGTGGCACTTACAATTTCATTTATCAGAAGAGATTTCATTTGATAGTGAAATAAACAAGTTTAAAATCACTTTACTCCTAATGATGATTAATATTGTTTGTTAGCCTTTGAGGGTATCTTAGGCGTGATAAAACAGAGGTTGATAGTGTTTAATTAAGTTTTTTTATTTGAGCCTTCATTTTGGATCCTTAAAGTTTGTGTGAAAACATGTTGATCTGGGCCTCCACTGAAAGCACACCATTCTGGTTAAAGGGACATTTTAGTTGTTTAAAGCATTCTGTTGATCAAGCCTTCCACTTTTTTGTAAAAGTTCTCAAAGATCTGGTGAATCAAAGTTCACTCTGCCTCACCTCCCACCAAAATTCATTTAAAAACAACCAATCACACCCATACTACCCTTGTTTTTCATGTGTGTGCACAAACGCATAATTTCGTTACTAAAACATGAAAAAGCAATCGTGGTTTCATTGTCTTTAGTAGTTTAAACCTTGGTCAAAAATATCTCCATTATCTAGGGTGACAACTCATGAGAGTTATATTTTTTTCTGTCTTGATCATGTTTTCTTCAAGGTCTTCTTAATAAATTTGCAACAAAGGACATCTCCATCTCCTCCACAAACAAAAGGCTACAAAAGGGTCCTCTCACCCTGGTTGAAACGCATAACCATAAAGTAGTGAGGATAGATAAAATCCTCTTAAGGGTGCTACCCATTTCTCCACACCTGAGTGACAAAGAGCAAGCCGCATTTATTCCCTGACTGTAAAACGAAACACAACATGCTCTCGCTTGCCTCTAAAATTCCCTGCCAAAACCGTGATGTTTCTCGCCTTCGAGGAAGAATCAATTTGTGTCCAATATCTAGCAATTTGTGTTTGCTTTGTTTTAGAATGTCTCGCAAATTGTTTCTTTTGTTCTTATTGCAATCTTACATTGATTTTTTTGTGAAATCACACAGATCTCGCCCCGTGACACTTTAATCATATTTACAATTTCATTTCAAGAAGAGCCTTCATCTTAGATGAGATACACAAATTTAAAATCAATTCACTATCATTTGTTGATAAATATTGTTTGTGAGTCTTCGGGTGTACCTTAGGTGTGATTGATCAGAAAATTTGGTGTTTAATTGAGTCTTTCAATTCGAGCCTTTGTGTTGGAGTCTCAAAGATTATGTGAAAATGTGCCGATATGAGCCTCTTTTGAGAATCCATCTCGAGAAGCTCGTATATCTCTTTTGTATTAAGTTTGATTGTGTTAAGGTGGTTGCAGTAAGTGTATAGCCATTGACAATCTCTAAGATTGTTCTAAAAAATTTCCCCGCTGATAAATTTAATCAAATTCGAAGTTATTCGTGTTAATCTTAAGTGACATGTGTTTGTTTAATTTTTGAATGTCTGCAAATAGTTGTTCTTGTTCTGTTGCAATCTTGTATCAAAATCTGTCTTAATCACATAGGTCTCAATCCTTGTGACAATTTAGTGGCATCTGCAATCTCATTTCTCGTAAGAGATTTCATCTCAGTGAAATAAACGATTTAAAATCATTTTTCTTTCATTTGTTGACAGATATTGTTTGTAAGCCTCTAGTGTACCTCGTGCATGATTGATCTTAGGTTTTGATGTTTTATTGGGTCTTTTAACTCGAGCCTTTGTGTTAGAATCTCATAGATTGTGTGAAAAAGTGTTAGTCCTGGGCCTATCAAGCACATATTCTGGTTAAAGGAACATTTTAGCTATTCTGAAGTATTCTGTTGTCTAGACTTTCCATTTTGTAAGAGTTCTCAGAGATTTGGAAAATCAACTTCATTCTACCTCACCTCCCACCAAAAGTTATTTAAAAACAACTAACCCTACCCATACTACCCATGTTTGTCATGTGCGTATACAGATGCATAAATTTTACTACCAAAACATGCAAGAACAATCAGATTCCAAATTTCTTTAAAATGACACAAACTATGATATATTTGTCTCTAAGCTCCATGTCAAATCTGTGTTGATGTTCGACTTGAAAGGGAGAAAAAAATTGGATACCAACACTGTGGCGTCATTGTCGTGGAATATTTGAAGTATTTGAACAAAGATGTACGCATACATACCCTGGTAATGCTTTTTACAGATTTTAAAATGTTAATTCATTGTTGAAACATCATTATTTGTTCGGATTCTGTAAGAATTGTTCCAAATTGTGAGTTTTGAGTGTAATATTGCCACCTTATATAGTTATTCAGACTAAGATTTGTATCATCATTGATAAATTTGGGTAAAAGAGGAGCAGATCTTGTAAGCTTTGCATGAATCTGTATTAACATCCATTTGATAGGTATTTCATAGTGCATTTGCGTAAACCAAGGTAAAAATCCTTAGTGGTGACTCCGTGTCGTTTAAATTCTTTATAAATACCGGATTGTCTTAACATATATCAAGTAAGATTTGTCACTAATATCTGCAAAGCTAAAAGGAAGAAGATCTTTCTCGGCCTTTGAAGGAGATTAAATTTGAGTACCAACAAGTTACACTAAGGGTCCTCTCACCCCGGTCGAAGAGGCATGGCCTAAAGCGGTGAGGACATGTCAAATTCCTCTTAAAGGTGCTATCCATCTCTCCACAAACCGAGTAACAAAGGAAAATTAGATCTCCTCCCTGATACAAAACGACACACACTATGATCTATCTCTAAGCTCCATGTTAAATCTGTGTTGATGTTCGACTTGAAAGGGAGAACAAATTTGGATACCAACACTCGTGGCGTAATCATTGGGAATCTTTGAAGTATTTAAACAAAGGTGTACGCACATGACCTCTCGTAATGTTTTTTACAGATTTTAAAGTGTTAATACATTGCTGAAACATAATTATTTGTTCAGATCTGTAAGAATTGTTCAAAATTGTGAGTTCTGAGTGCAATATTTCCAACTTATACAGTTATTGCACTAAGATTTGTATCATCATTGATAAATTTGGGTAAAAGAGGAGCAGATCTTGTAAGCTTTGCATGAATCTGGTATTAACTGACATTTGATAGGTCTTTCATAGTGCATTTGTATAAACCAAGGTGAAAATCCTTAGTGGCGACTCCGTGTTGTTTAAATTCTTTATATATACCAGTGTCTTAACATATATCAAGTAAGATTTTTCACTAATATATGCAAAGCTAGAAGGAATAAGATATTTCTTTTCCAAGGACCCAAGTAGAAAGTTGTTTCAAGAGTTGGGAAAGTATAATTCAGAAGGAAGAAGAATTTGGAAGGTTGTTGAGATCAAGCATCAAGAAAAGAGATCTCCATTGGTGAAACGGATCATCCTGTGATTTTGAATCGGTAGTCTCTCGTTGAATTGAATTCTCCATCTAGATAGGGTCCTTCATCTATATTTGAAACATTTGTTTCTCAATATGCCCCTCGTATTTTCAAAATCTAATAGAGTTTTCCAAGAGGCAAAGCCTTTGAGGGCAAGCATTATAAAAATTGCATCCATGTACCACCACATGCACTCTCACTCCTCATCATTATCTTTCTCCCGTAAGATCACCTCCTCGTAATAATATGGCTCTAGCCTCCACCTAGACCTCCATTTGTTATTAATACGTTTGGTCCCATCAATTTTAGAGGTATGCTTGGCTATCCAAATGTTGTGCCACAAGATGTAAGAAACAGATTGCCTAAGTTTCAAGGAAATAATGCAATAACTAGTGATCAAGCACTAGAAACTCTTTTTCAATATGATGGAGGACTTCGAAATAGAATTTGAGGATGTATACATAAAATTGTGTGTCCATACTCTAAAAGAAGACACAAGGGAATGTTATAAATCTTTTCCAGATAATTCCATCGATTTCTGGACAGAGATGAAGAAAGATTTTAGAATGCAGTATGGTGATAAAACATACCCTAGGTTTCTTTTATTCGAGTTTGAAAATATAAAAAGAATCTTAATGAATTAGTGCATGATTTCAATACAAGATTCAACAAAAAATTTAGAAGACTACCTGATTTCTTGTTAATTTGAGGTCATGTGATGAATCATGTTTGATAAAGTATTTAGATGCATTTGATAAGAAAGTTGCTTACTATTTGAGGGATAAGAACCCAACAACTTTGAGGCAGGACTTTACCATGGCTCTGCAAATTGAGAACAACATTAAACCAGTTCGAAAACCTCCTAAGAGGGAGGGTGTTTAATTAATCAACCCCGAGAAGCCTCAATCAAGTAAGGTCGTGGATCTTGAGAAAGTTATAAGGACTTTGGCCGGGCTATCAAAGAAATCTCTTACAAGTTGGCTATAGTTGAGAAAGGAATTGGACAAGGTTCCTAGGGTCAACATAGGCAACAACGACAAGTCAAACTTGCAAATCATCCTAGAAATGATCAGAGGTCCGATGACAAAGATAAAGGACCCATGGGAGCTATACGACCCCAAGCTAGGGAAATTAGAGTGGTGCCTCGATCCTCTAAATGCCAAAGTTGTTTTTGAAGAGACAAATCAAATGGATTGGTGTGACAAATGCTTCTTACCCCACCCACCATGTGAAGTAGATCAGGAAATTGAAGAAGCTGATGATGATACATGCATGGTGGATTCCTCTATGAGTTCACAACATGGAGCAACCTCAACTAAGCCGATGAGTGCCAGAACTGCTAAAGATTTCTGGGATTGCATTCACCGGGTATTACCTCTTCCTCCCACTCATACTTCTGAAATTGATATGGTGCACGATTTTGAAATTCCAAATAATGATTTTGAATACCTAAGAGCTCTAATGATTGAGAAGTATGGAGGGATACCTTCTGAGGAGGATAGGCAGTTGTTAATGAATGTTTTGGTTGGCCATGAAAAATAATATAATACCAGGAGTAGGGTTTCGCAAAGGGGTAGAGCCTCGGGCCAAACAAAAATTACAAGTGCTTACCAAGATTATCACAAAAGAGACTCTAAAAAAAAATGCATCTAGCAAAGGCCTTGTTGTCTCAAGTAAAACTTGTGTTCTTCTTATGCTCGATGTAAAAAATCCTATGCCATTAGATGAATTTGTAAACCTTCCTCCTAACACTGCATTACCCAAATATGTTCCTTGTGACATAACCCAAATCTTGAGTCAGATCAATATTTTTGTTCCTATTGTTGAATTGCTTAGAATCCCTGAGCATTAGAACAGAGAATTCAAATATTTGGGGTTTAGAGAAGAAAAAGTCACCCAAGGTAGAAATGTTGAGACTCCTACCATTTTAGTGTTGAAAAAAACCCCAAGTACTGGAGGAACCAAGTGAACCACCTGAAGTTTACTTGGGAACATCTTTGGTTGAGTCTCAATTAAATGTTGATCCATTTTTTACAACATTGATTATTAAAGACAGACTGATGCACAATTACATGTTTGATTCCGGAGCATCATGCAATGTTATGCCTCTGGAAGTCATGAATGAATTGAACATTAAAGTGACAACAACTTATGGCAAGTGTACCGGAATGGATTCTAGAGAGGTGCATGTTGTTGGATGTGTAAAAGGTTTGGTGGTACAACTTGCAGCTTATCCAGGTAAAAACTTGAAACTTGATGTTGTTGTCGTTGATTGCCTTGCCAAATGGGGCATGTTGTTATCAAGAAAGTGGGCTGCAAGTGTTGGTGGAAATGTTCAAATGGACATGTCTTATGCCACCATACCAATAGAGTGCAACCTTATGAAATTACCTAGTGAAAAGAAGATGTTATATCTTATTGAGGACCCCAACAATGCTTCTTATGAAGTATTGCATGCAGATATTGATATTGATAACTCTGTGAGTTATGTTACTTTCAAGGAATATGAAATTGATCAATGCAGGTATCATGAGCAAGATGATTTTCCTAAGACTTTGATGTTTGATGCAACCTCGAAAGATGTTAGAAAACTTGACCCAGGCACAAAGGATAAGCCTGAAGAAATGTGGTCAGATAGCGACTTGGATGGAAAAGAGAGGCAATCATATGACCAGTTGTTAAAAACATATCAGAACTGCTTAGCATGGTCATATCTAGAATGGCAGGCACTTGAAGTTTTTCCTTGATTGTTTTCTTTGAATTAGGATGCTCTCCATTATATAGTGTATAGTTATTTTTTTTTCATTTTGTTTTTGTGTTTTTGTTCGTTCTGGTCCTAGGTGACCTGGTTTTGTTGGTTTCTTGGTTCATTTTTGGAGGATGGTTATGGTTATTCTTCTCTGCAAGCTTATTCTTTGACTTCGTTGCCCAATGGTCTATTTTTGGCACTTGGTCTACTATTTGTTCTTGTGGCACTCACAGGAGTGCCCATCCCCGAGTCGGAGCCGATGTTGGTGCTCAAATTAGTCTCACCCCATTTGTCGTTGAATTTCCTCAGTTTGCAGCCTCTGTCACATTTTCGGTCTCCTCGTATTAGTGCTTAAAGACTTTGTCCTCCATTTGGTTGCCATGATTAGTCCCTTCCTTGGTGAAGATCACTTAAAGGTCCAAAATTTGTTTTTCGTTTCTCTATCCATCTGAAGGAGTCTGTAAATTGGGCGTAAAACTCGGGTTGTTCCTTTCCTTCCATTTTCCGCAATCATGTGTTGTTGTCCCTGTCATTTTGTCCCAAATACCTAAGGAAACGTGATTGGATGTAGCTCAAAGGATCATGTTTGAAACCTTATAACATTTCCAAATTCTCTGTCCTTGAAGAAAATTCATCTCCAAGCTCAAATGGTGGTTCTGCATTATTACGGGTTGACGGGTGAGTTTTCCCCGTCAAATTTACATCGTTGCATCAATGTAAACATGGCCCTTTTTGGTTGGATGTGGCTCGGTGAGGCACTTTAAAAACTCTAAGGCTTGCTTCAACCCAAAACTTGTCCACATGGAGGAATGACGCTCATTTGAAAATTCACCTTTTAGTTTGGCCTTGGAATTGCGTTGGAGGATTCCGCTGCCTTACCCGGACTTAGATAAATTTTTCATGCAGCCGGTACAGTTTTGGCGGGCCATGGACACATGGTGGGTTTGCGCTCATTTGAGGATCTGCCTTAGGCTCCCACCATAACAATTGCGAAAAGGAGACATGTGGAGGCTTTTACCAGCTTCACTTTGTACTTAAACTTTTCAAAGCAATTTTCTAAAGCCTAGGACACATGGTGAGCCCGCGCTCGTTCAAGGTCTCCACTCTTGGGCACCATCTTGAAGTTGCACCATAAAGACACGTGGAGGCTTCCGTCGGGCCTTCCCTTAGACTTTTTAAGAAACTTTCTAGAGGGCCTAGGACACGTGGAGGGACCGCACATGTTTGGGGACCGCCCCCTAAGTTTTATTTTGAAGAAGTGCAATGAGGACACTTGAGGCTTCGCTCCTCTTGCCTTTTGCTTGGAATTTTTAACTTAGACTATGTCGACCGAGACACGTGTTGAGCCCTGGGACCGAGAACGTGTTGAGCGCTTGTTTGGGGTCTCTACTTTTGGGGACCATCTCAAAATGTACCATTGAGACACATAGAGGCTTCCGTTGGCTCCTTTTTTCACCGAGACTTTTCAAAGGCCAAAAGGCATTTTTCTTGGGCCCAGGGTAAGTGGAAGGCTTGCGCTTGTTTGAGACTTTCCTTTGTGCTTCTCCTTTGTAGTTGAGCCAAGGAAACACATGGACAACTATGATATAAAGTGGAAAAGGGCGAGAATCACGGTTGTGTGCATTTCCCCTATTTTTTCGCCATTTTTGCTCCAAAACTCTTGGAGACGTGAATACGCACTATTTTTCATCGGTCTTTGATGAAATTCTTTGTTCATCTCTGTTAGTAACGTGCCATTGAATGGATTCAAAACTTAAATTGTGAGTCCAAGGATCATTAAGGCCGATATTTTGAAGTGGGAATTACTCAGGCACTCAAAAAAGTGGGAATTACCAGAGGAAAGGGATGCGGGGTAGAAATGACAAAGGAAAAAGAGGAAAAAGGATGAAATGATGAAAGTGCAGGCGCAAAAGGTTGAAAAGGCGTTGCCTCAAAAGCAAAAAGGGAAAAGGGATTAAAAAGATTAAAGGAATTTCTCACATGACAGAATCAAAATGATTAAAAATAATCCTAAAAAGTTGTGGCATGACATCCTAGTCATTAGTCGAGAGCCCAAGAAACGTGATCAATTCACAATTGGTCCACCTAGCAGATTTTGGATCTAAATTTGTTAAACATCGATGTCTGAGACAAATTGGTGATAAGCAAAGGTCCCTCGAATATTCTTCTCTTTTGGGGGGGAAATTGAGTGAGCAAAGTGTATAAATGCAATGAGAATACTCTTGCAAATGGTCGGAGGTTGAATTCCTAAGAGAAAATTTAAGAAAGTTGTCTTCCTGAGAGACCAAAGCCGAGATAACCTGTTATTTTCTTCTATGTTAGATTTTCTATCGTGTCAAGTTGGTTGCATATGTATAGCCATTGATGAGCACTGAGATTGCTCTGGAATCTTTCCCTTGCTGATGAATCTAAGCAATTTTGAAATTAATTTGTGTCCAATCTCTAGCAATTTGTGTCTGCTTTGTTTCAAAATGTCTCTACAAATGGTTTCTTTTCGTTCCTATTACAATCTTACATTGAATTTTTGTGAAATCACACAGGATCTCATCCTTGTGACAATCTAATGGTATTTGCAATTTCATTTCAAGAAGAGCCTTCATCTTGGATGAGATAAACAAATTTAAAATCAATTCACTGTCATTTGTTGATAAAGATTGTCTGTAAGTCTTCGGGTGTACCTTAGGCGTGATTGATCATAAACTTTGGTGTTTAATTGAGTCTTTCAATTCGAGCCTTTGTGTTGGAGTCTCAAAGATTATGTGAAAACGTGTTGATTTGGGCCTCAATTGAAGCACACCTTCTAGTTGAAGGAACGTCTTAATTGTTCTAAAGCTTTCTATTGTTGAAGTTGTTCATTGTTGTGAAGTCCCTTTGAAGATCTAGTATAATCAACTTTATCTTGCTTCATCTCCCACCAAAATCATTCAAAAACCATGAATCCACCCTGAACTACCCCTATTTGCCTTGTGTATCAACAAAGGAACAAAATCTACTTGCTAAAATATGCAGAACAATCAGGATTTCTTAATGTCTTCAGTAACCTTAGCCTTGTGTTGAAAGTATCTCCATCGTTTAGAAGTGACAACTCTTAAGAGTTAAATCATGGATTATTGACCGTATTTTCCCAAAGTTCTCTCCATCTCCTTCATCAACCAAAGGTTACACTAAGGGTATTCTCACCCTGGTCGAAGAGGCACAACCTAAAGCATTGAGGACAAGTCAAATCCTCTTAAAGGTGTTATCCATCTCTCCACAAATATGAGTAACAAAGGGCCAATTAGATCTCCTCCCCGACTACAAAATGACACACACTATGATCTATTCTGTCTCTAAGCTCCATGTCAAATCTTTGTTGTTTCTCGATTTGAAAGGGAGAACAAATTTGGATACCAACACCACCTATCTCGTGAATGCTCCCACATATACATACATGTCTACAGAGCATTTGGAACCAAAAAATCTGCTAAAATGCTTATTGGATGTTTAAACCATGTTCCCAAGCTCAAGTTTTTTTGGTGCAGTGCAGGAGGAATATGGCCAAATAAAAAAACAAACAGACTTCCATTATGCTTTGATGGAATTCCTTACCTTGTTTCAAGGTTCCCTATTTGCTGCTGGTGGGATAGAGTGTTGAAAAGGGAAACACGTAGGGGAGATTGGAAGAGACAAATCTTGCAGAAATAATAGGTAAAAGGCATGGAAGACAAATATTGATAAAGATCTGCATTGAGGATGCGTGATGAGGAAGAACCACCATGTCCTGAAGACCCCTACCACACTCCACCCCCATGACTCCACGCCAACCTCCTCCATGCCATTACTCCACCACCAACCACGCAATCACCCCCTTGTCTACTTGACAATCCCTTCCACACTCCAACACATCATCTCGAACTCTGATCACACGCATAGCACTAAATCCTTTATTATTTTATTTTAAATTTTTGTGGGGCACTACATTTTCACCATGTGATAAATTAAAGATTATTTTGCCAAGATATTATCCTTGATTTATTACTATTAATAATTAGTAATATATATATAATTTTATAATAAAAATAATAAATATACTAGGATATTATATAATATACTATAACTATCACTATTACTATTTTTGTTTTTAAATTATATAGTTACATATATAATATTAATAATTATTTTTAACAATATATTATTAGTACTATATGCTTATTATATAAACTTAGATATATATTAATTATTTTTATGTTAAACATTATTAATATTATAGTATATTATATAATTATAATTAATATATTAATATAATTTAATATTAATAATAATATAATATTATATAACAATATATTATAAAACATTTATTATATATAATTTTATAGTATTTATATATTATAACATAATATTATATACACATTTACATTACAAAATTGCATATATTATAATTAATATATTATTAATAATGAAAATTTCATTAAATAACTTTTTTATAAAATATAATATGTAGACTACAATGTTATATATAATATGATATATTATAAATATTATTATCTAAAATAATATATATTATTAGTTCTTGCCTCTGGCAGGAATACTATACATTTCAATGTAGCATATTAATTTTTCAAAAGTGGCCAATAAGATGTTTTTATTTTTTCCACTTTGTCATATTCTAAAGCTATGACTAATTTTAAACATTTTTAAAATTAACATATTTATTTTTCTAGCCAATTGATTGGTGTTCAAGGGTGATGTGACTATTTTTTAGTCTTATTGCCAAAACAATTTTATAACATTTTAAAATAATAAAATTTTAAACTGACAAGTGTCCTATCATTTATATCAGATTTTGACAATATTTATGAGAATCATTAATTCAATTCAATACATAATGTGACTTTTTTTTAGTCTTATTGCCAAAGCAATTTTCTAACATTTTAAGATAATAAAATTTTAAACTCTCATTGATTTAGTCATCCACATCAAATCATCAATTATTAAAAATTATATTTTCCATATTTCAATAAAACAATTGTACCTTTATGTAGCTATCAAAAACATTAATTTACAATTGTCTAGTTGGTTGCTGATGTAGAGAATAGTAATGACATTTATATACATTGTCTAGTCATGTCTAGATAAATCCTAAGTCATTAAGCTGTTGAATGATGGGCGTTATTTTTGCTATTTTTGATGTTAGTTGCCGATCATGAAAACAAGTGACTTTTATTAGCAATGGTTTTATGAATAGTTTTGACGCTTTAATTTTTGCTCCAACTTTTTTTTATCTTTAATGATGGGGTTTTATTATGCTTGTTTCCTGTTTCCTGTTACTCTTTCCTTTTTTTTATTTAATCTTGTACGAAATTTATGGAAATAAGCATAAGCTTAACTCTCAATAAGCTCGATTCTTTGCTCAGATAGTTTTCCTGCGAGTGGGTTGTTTTCTTACTGCAATTTTGCCTAATAAGAAGTTGTGTATCCATGGAAGAAAGTTGTTTTCTCACTCAATCCGGGACCAAAGGGCACAACCCATCTTGCTATATTGTCTCAGCCCCCGGATACAATTCATGTTTCCTTGCGGGTCACCGTTCAAGGGGGAGTCATGGTGTAGTCTTTTGGCGAGGAACACTTGTGTTTAAGAACCGTGTAACGCTTTACTGTTGCCACTCTAGAACATGTAATGCATCCTCCAGTTTCACCAAAACCGGAGTGGCATGAACTGATGGATCAAATGGCCATTATTGCTACTGAGGAGTATAGATCAATTATTTTCAAGGAGAACACATTTTTGAATATTTTCGTTCAGTGAGTAGCAATATTTTTAATTCTTTTAATTTTTCATTTCTTCATATTTCCTATGAAAAATAGATTCTCACCTTGTGCATATTTTTGGGCTTTTGTTTCATCTATTAAATTTATTTACACATTTGGCCAGGAAACTCCATAATTGGAATATGGTCGAATGAACATTGGGAGTCACCCTCAAAAGGAAGCCAAGTGGAGGTAGTTTGTCGATCTTGAAGTGCCATGCCTTATACAAATCTAAAAAAAAATCACACAATTTACAATGTTCATAAATCCACATCTTCCCTCATCATGCAAGTCCAAAACTAATGGAATTCTCGGAAAAAGAAAAGCCACAAATATGAAATGCAATTGTATCGTTGACTTTTTCTTAATCACAAATTAAAATTTATTGACAAAATATTTGTTAAGTATGGAGAATCAAAAGTTCGTATGGGCCATGATTGCTTAATTTCAAGTCAAAATGTGCAACTAAAAACAACTCACACCTCCAATTATTGCATATAATATCAACTACTCATGCCATTAGGATTTTAAATTTACCAGAACAAATTTGTGGGAAAATTAAGTTAACTGGAAACTAAATTAATAGACATATGCATGGTGTTTTTTCATTTAAAAAACTTTTTGGACAAGTATCTATCCTCCAAAAATTACTATTTATCTATTGTCATGGCTAACAATTGTTTCCCTTTCTAAACTCTTCCAAATATTTCTCATCATGATTCTATCATGTGTTATTTATTCAAAAACATTCATTTTACTATATCGCATATATATGGTAAATTTTATGCCACCTATTTCGATGTTTAAGTGATTAGTATACAATCTCCAAGATATATGATTATGATTGCAATTTTTAGAAAAATCATTAGAGAAGCCTACAATATGTGGTTTTCAAGACTTAAAAGGTTAAAATAGGTAAATTTGCCTTGAAACCTCCAACAACATTTACAACTTCCAAGGTCCATTTTGCTTATGTCCTTCCAACTCTAAAGAAATAAATCGTCTAGCCAATTAATCAAATTTATATCAAACTACTTATGCAACATACATGGTGTGAATTGGCCGCCTTGTTATTTAAAAAACACCACACACCCAAGGATCTTGAGGGTTTTGAGGCCTTGGTGAGCATCCCCACACAAAATAATAGTTTATTTATTATAAACAAATATTCTAGTTATGTTGAGTTTATTCATATTGTTATAAATACATAAGACTCCATTATTTACTTCCCAGTTCCCTCTCCCCCTCTTCGTCTCTGTCTCCCCCGTGTCTCCGCTCTCCGTCTCCTCCCATCCCCATCTCCTCCCCCTCTCCCTCTCCCACCATCCCCCTCTACTAGTTCCTCTCTTCCTTGCCTCTCTCCCTCCCCTTCCCCTTCCCCCTCCCCCTCTCTTACCCTTTTTCCCTCCCCTTTCCCTCTCACTCGCTTCCTCCTCTCCTGCTCCCCCTCACCATCCTCTCTCTCCCTCCCCAATCCCCCTCCCCCTCCCCTCCTGTCTCTCCCCATCCCGCGCTCCCTCCCCCTACTCCCTCTTTGTCCCTCTCCTCCTCCCCCCTCCCCATCTTCGTCTCCCCTCCTCCCCCTCCCCTACTCTACACCCCCCTCTCCCTCTCATCTCTCGCTCCCCTCCCACTCCGCCACCCTCGCCGTCTCCCCCTCCGATTCCTCTCGCCTCTCCCCTCTCCCTCCCTACCAGTCTCCGTCTCCATCTCCCCTCCTCCCCTCTCCCTCTCCATCTCCCGCTCCCCCTCCCGCTCTGCCACCCTCGCCCTCCCCTCCCCCTTCCTCTCTCCGGTTCCTCTCGCCCTCTCTCTCTCTCTCCCTCCCCCTCTCCCGGTTCCTCTCGCCCTTTCCCTCCATCCCACTCTCTCTCCCCCTCCCCTCTCCTAGTTCCTCTCATCCTCGCCCTCTCCCCCGACCCTCTCCCCCTCCCCCCTCTCTCCATCTTCCCCCTCTCCGTCTCAGTCTCCCCACCCCCTCCCCTCTCCCCCATCTCCTCATCCTCTCCCTCTCCCTTCCCCCTCCCCCTCTCCTCCCATCCCCTCTCCCCCGATCCCGCACTCCCCCTCTCCCTCTCCTCCTCCCCCTCCCCGAGTCTCCGTCTCCATCTCCGTCTCTCGCTCCCTCCCGCTCCAGCCACCTCGCCCTCCCCCTCCGATTCCTCTCGCCTCGCCCTCTCCCTTCCTCCCCACGCTCTCCCACTCCTCCCCCTCTCCCTCTCCGTCTCTCGCTCCCGCTCCGCCTCCCTCGCCCTCTCTCTCCCTCCCCCTCTCCGGTTCCTCTCGCCCTCACACACTCCCTCCATCCCCCTCTCCCTCCCGATCTCGCTCCCCCTCTCCCTCACCCTACCTCTCTCCACCCCCCTTTCCCGCTCCCCAATCCTATGCTCTCCTCCCTCCCTCTCCCCAATCCATGCTCCCCTTCCCCCTACTCCTCTCCCTCTCCTCCTCCCCCTCCTCGTCTCCGTCTCCGTCTCCATCCCGTCTCCCCTCCTCCCCTCCCCACTCTCCTCCTTCCCCCTCTCCCTCTCCCACTCCCCCTCTCACTTTGCGCCACCCTCGTCATCCCCCTCCAGGTTCCTCTCGCCTCGCCTCTCCCTCCCCCCTTCATTTCAAACTCTGCTCTCCCCTCCTCGTCCTCCCCCACGCTCCTCCCCCTCTCCCTCTCCGTTCCTGCTCCCCCTCATTGCGCATACGCTCACCTCGTCATCGCCCTCTCTCTCTCCCTCCCCCTCGCTGGTTCCTCTCACCCTCACCCTCTCCAGCCTCCCCTCCCGCTCTGCCACCTCGCCCTCATCCTCGCCCTCGCCTGGGTTCCTCTCACCCTTGCCTTCCCCCTCACCCTCCCTCTCCCCTTCCTCTCTCCCTCCTATCGCCCTCTTTCCCCACTCACTCGTCCCCTCCCGCTCCCCCTCTCTCCTGTCCCTGATCCACGCCCCCCACTCCCTCTCCCCCTCAGTCTCCCACCTCCCACTCTCCCCCTAGTCTTCGTCTCTCCCAGCCCCCTCTCCCTACTCTCTCCCTCCCCTCCCTCGCCCTCTCGCTCCCTCCTCCCCCTCCGTCTCCCCTCCTCCCCCCCTCTCCTCTCCGTCTCCGCTCCCATCCTTGCCCTCGTCCTCGCCTCTCTCTCTCCCTCCCCCTCGCTTTGGTTCCTCTCGCCCTTGCCCTCTCTCCCTCCATCCCCTCTCCCTCCCGATCTTGCTCCCCCTCCCTCACCCTCCCTCGATCCACCTCCCCCTCTCTCCCCCCTCCCAATCCCTATGCTCCCCCTCCCTCCCTCTCTCTCCCCAATCCCATGCTCCCCTCCCCCTACTCCCTCTCTCTCTCCTCCTCCACCTCCCCGTCTCGTCTCCATCTCTGTCTCCCATCCTCCCCCTCCCCACTCTACTCCTCCCACGTCTCCCTCTCCCCTCCCCCTCTGCTCTGCCACCCCTCGCCATCCCCCTCCCGATTCCTCTCGCCTCGCCTCTCCCTCCTCCCCTCAGTCTCTCCTCCTCCACGCTCCTCCCCCTCTCCCTCTCATCTCCCACTCCCCTCCTGCGCCACCCTCGCCCTCGTCCTCGCCCTCTCTCTCTCTCCCTCCCCTCGGCCTGGTTCCTCTCTCACCCTCCTCTCCCACTCCGCCCTGACCTCGCCTCATCCTCGCCCTCTCTCTCCCTCCCCCTTGGTGTCCTCTCGCCCTCGCCTCCATCCCCTCTCTCCCCCTCGTCCCTCTCCCCTCGCCCCTCTCCATCTCCCCTATCCCCTCTCTCCCACTCCAGCTCTCCTCCTCACCCTTCCCCTCTCCTCTCCCCCCTCCCCCTATCGCCCACTTTCCCCACTCTCGCTCGCCTCCGCTCCTCCTCTCTCCTGCTCCCAATCCCACGGTCCCCAATCCCTTACTCCCCAATCCCATGCTCCCCCTCCACTCCTCTCCCCTCATCTCTCTTCTGTCCCCTCCCCCCTCTCCTCCTCTCTCTCCTCCCCTCCCGGTCTCCATCTCCATCTCCCCTCCCCACTCTCCTCCTCCCCCTCTCCCTCTCCCACTCCCCCCTCCTCCGCCACCCCTCGCTATCCCCTCTCGATTCCTCTCACCCTCTCCCTTCCCACCTCTGTCTCCTCTCGTCTCCCCTCCTCCCCATCCCCATGCTCCTCGCCTCCTCTCCCTCTCCATTTGCCCAGCTCCTCCCCGTTGCGCCACCTCGCCCTCGTCCTCGCCCTCTCTCTCTCTCCCCCTCGCCTAGTTCCTCTCACCCTCGCTCTCCATCCCCCTCTCTCCACTCTCCCCCTCCCCCTCTCTCCATCTCCCCGTCACCTCTCCCCTCCCGCTCTCCTCCCTCCTACCCCTTCCTCTCCTCCTCCCGCCCTCCGCATCGCCCTCTTTCCCGCTCACTCGCCCTCCCGCTCCCCCTCTCTCCTGCTCCCCTAATCACACGCTCCCCACTCCCTCTCCCCTCCGTCTCCCGCCTCCCCCTCTCCCCTTCGTCTCCGTTCCGTCTTCTCGCCCTCGTCCTCGGCCTCTCTCTCTCCATCCCCTCGCCAGGTTCCTCTCCCCTCGCCCTCCATCTTCCTCCTCTCTCCCCCTCTCTCTCCATCTCCCTCTCTCCCCCTCCCCGCTCCTCTCCCTCTCTCTCCACGCTCCCAATCCACGCTCCCCACCACTCCCTCTCGCCTCCCACCTCTCCCCCTCCGTCTGAGTCCGTCCCGGCTCCCCCTCTCCCTATCGCCTCCCCCCCAATTCCTCTAAGCCTCGCCCTCTCCCTCCCCATTCGTCTCCATCTCTCATCTCCCCTCCTCTCCCTCCCACACTCCTCCTCCCTCTCTCTCTCCCTCTCCCCACCTTCCACCCTCGTCCTCGTCTCCCTCTCTCCCCTCCCCCCCTGCCCGGTTCCTCTCGCCTCACCCTCTCCCTCCATCAACCTCTCCCTCCCGATCTCGCTTCCCTCTCCCTCACCCTCCCGCCACCTCCTCTCTCCCCGCCTCCCGATCCTACGCTCCGCCACCCCCCTCCCCTACTCCCTCTCCTCCTCCCCCTCCCCGTCTCCATCTCCATCTTCATCTCCTCTCCTCCCCCTCCCCCACTCTCCTCTCCTCCCCCTCTCCCTCTCTCGCCACCCTCGCCATACCCCTCCAGGTTCCTCTCGCCCTCGCCTCTCCCTCCCCCTCAGTCTCCATCTCAATCTCCCTCCTCCCCCTCCCCCTCTCCCTAATCCCACACTCACCTAATCCTCTGCTCCTCCCCTTTGTCTCCCGCCTCCCTCTCTCGCCTCCCCCTCTCCCCCTCCGTCTCTCAGTCCCCTCCTCTTGCCTCGTCCTCTCCCCCTCGCGGGTTCCTCTCGCCCTCGCCCTCCATCTCCTCTCTCCTCTCTCCCCTCCTCCCCCTCTCTCTCTATCTGCCCCGTCCTCTCCCCCCGCTCTCCTCCTCACTCTCCCCCTCTCCCTCTCCCCCTCTTCCCTTCCTCTCCCTCCTCTCCCTATTGCCCTCTTTCCCCGCTCACTTGCCCCACTACCCACTCCGCCCCCACTCCCTCTTCATCTTCGTCTCCCTCCCTCCTCCCCCTCCGTCCCCCTCCCCTCTCCCTATCGCCTCCCTCCCGATTCCTCTCGCCTCTCCTCCACCCCTCCATCTAAATCTTCATCTCCTCTCCTTCCCACACCTCCTCCCCATCTCTCAGCCCCCCTCCCTCGCCTCATCCTCGTCCTCACCCTCTCTCCCTCCGCTCCTCGGTTCCTCTCGCCCTTGCCCTCTCCCTCACCCTCCCTCTCTCCACCTCCCTATCCCCGCTCCCCGATCCCTCGCTCCCCTCCCTCCCCCTCTCTCTCGATCCTCGCGGTCCCCCTCCCCCTACTCCCTCTCCCTCTCCTCTCCTCCTCCCTCTCCTCCTGTCTCCATCTCCGTCTCCGTCTCCCCTCCTCCCGCTCCCCCTCTCCTCCTCCCCCTCTCCATCCCCCTCCAGGTTCCTCTCACCTCGCCCCTCCCCCTCCGCCTCGGTCTCCGTCTCCCCTCTCCTCTCCGTCTCACTCTCTCCCTCCCGCCACCCACCCTCGCCCCCTCTCTCCCTCCCCTCACTGGTTCCTCTCGCCCTCGCCTCCCTCTCGCTCCGCCACCTCGCCCTCTCTTCCTCCCATCAACCGATTCCTCTCGCCCTCGCCCTCCATCTTCCCGAAGTCCCCCTCTCCCCCTCACCTCCCCTCGCCCCCTTCCCCCTTCCTCTCCCCCTATCACCCTCTTTCCCCCGCTCACTCGCCTCCTCCTCCTCCCCCAATCCAACGCTCCCCCCATGCCTCTCCCCCTCTCCTCCCCCTCCCCCGACTCCCCTCCCCACTCTCCTCCTCCCCCTCTCTGTCTCCCCCTCGCCTCCCGCTCTGCCACCCCCTCCCGGTTCCTCTCGCCTCACCTCTCCCTCCCCACTCTCCGTCTCCGTCTCGTCTCCATCTCCCTCCCTCCTCCCCCTTCCTCTCCATCGCCCACTCCCCCTCCCTGCGCACCACCCTCACCTCGACCTCGCCCCTCTCTCCCTCCCCTCGCCATCTCCTCCCCCTCCGCCACCCTCACCCTCTTCCTCGCCCTCTCTCTCCCTCCCCTCACCGATTCCTCGCCTCCATCCCCCCCCTCCTCCCCCTCTCCACCCCTATCCCGCTCCCAAATCCTACTTGGTCCCCCTCCGTCTCTCGCCTCCCTTCCCGATCTCGCTCCCCTCTCCCTGACTCCTCCCTCTCTCCACCTCCCCTATCCTCGCTCCCCAGATCCTACCTTCCTACCTCCTCCCCGCCCTTACTCCCTCTCCCTCTCCTCCTCCCCTCCCCATCTCTGTCTCCCTCCTACCCCTCCCCCTACTCCCTCTCCTCCTCCCCCTCTCTCCATCTCCCCACGTCCCCCTCTCCCTCACCTCCCCTCTCTCCACCTCCCCCTATCCGCCTCCCAATCCTCGCTCCCCGTCCCCAGTCCCCCTACTCTCTCTATTTCCGTCTCCCTCCTCCTCCCTCCCCTACTCCTCTCCTCCTCCCCCTCTGCATCTCCCTCTCCCACCTCCCCCTCTCCTCCTCCCCTCCCCATCTCCATCTCCATCTCCATCTCCATCTCCATCTCCCCACCTCCCCTCCCCACGCTCCTCTTCTCTTCCCCTCCCACCTCACAAGGCTACCTCGCCTCCTCTCGCCTCTCTCTCTCCTAGTTCCTCCCGCTCCGCCACCTCGCCTCTTCTCTCCTCTCTCTCCCTCCCCTCACGGTTCCTCTCGCCTCGCCCTCCATCCCCTCTGTCTCTCCCTCCCGCTCTCCTCGTCACCCTCCCCTCTCCCCTTCCCCCTTCCTTTCCTCCTCCCCTTATCACCCTCTTTCACACACTCACTTGCCCCCTCTCGCTCCCCTCTCTCCCTACTACCAAATCCCACGCTCCCCCACTCCCTCTCCTCCCTCTCCCGCCTCCCTCCTCCCCCTCCGCCTCCGTCCCCATCCTCAGCCCCCCTCACCCCCAATTAATAATAATAATTATTACTAATATATTATTAATGATAAATATTTAGTATATTAAATTAATTATAGTTAATAATATTTTATAATATATATTATTACTATTAATTTTATATTATATAATAGTATAATATATAACATTATATAATTATATATAATAATATTATACTATTATTATATATAATATAATACTACTATATGGGTATTGATTTATTAACAAGATACTAAAGTTATAATATATTAATAAATCACGTATATTCTTCCCTAATTAAGTTTTATATAATTTGATTTCTAATTACTATATTAATATTATTACTATTATAATATTAATAATTAGATATTACATAATATTTATATGATTATTACACATTGTATAATAATAATTTCTAATTAATATATTACTATTTCAATATTATTTTTATATTAAAATTGTTACTTTGTTATTTGATATGGTATGACAGGATGCTAACCCCTCTTGAAGATAAAATAAACATGCTAACAATCTATATAAATGTTCAGATATTTAAACAGAATTATTTGAAAACCAAATTAAATATGAGATAAACAAAATAAATGCATTCAAATATATTTAGAAATGCTACAATCAATCAAAAGTTTTTCCTTTTTTCAGGTGGACCTGACAGGTTAATTACCGTAATGATTTTGGCTAACTCTCTCCGCCTCGGAATGAAAATAATATTACTTTTCAACTATAAATGAACAAAAAACACATCAATGCCAAAATATAAAGAATTTTACTACTGTAAATTAATAGACAACAAGAATAATAAACCCATTCGCTAAATATAAAATAGTGCAGCTCTTCATTATGTTTTAAAATAAACTAACACACGCCATACGAATTAAATGCTACAAGAATAAGTAACATAAACTAAGAGCAAAGTAATTCACATGGTTTTACATAAAATAACAGTTAGATTTAGATATACACATTAATTCTTCAAATAAACTACTGGATGGGTTCAGACCGTATTTCAATACCTTGTTTCCGGTGTAAATTAACAATAACGATCTAACAAAAAAACTTCCTGTATACAAGTTAAATAATAAAGAAAGAAAGCCATAATTACTGCGAGAATCCATATATATATACCAGTTAAATAATAGAAAGGTAGCCATAATTAGTGTAGTCTTATACTAAGGTCAAGAAACAACATCAGAAGACACATTTAAAACCAATACCACGAACAGAAAGATATAACTCCCATCAGATCCTCTTACAAAATTTGAATCTAACCAATTAGTGCTCGATAAAAGGTAAAGCATAACAATATTTACTAAGCAGACGATCTAGAAAACCCATATGATTAAAATTTCAATGCCCAAACCAAGAACTGTGTCTACTGCATAAGCCTAACTAAGAGTATGATACATGAATAAGGATTCACCGTCGATGTTTAACTTAGGCCTGGAATAAAAACAAACGACTAAATTTGACAACCATGAGAAAGTAAAGGTGAATCTAAGCATCTAAACTTTGCACAATTTAGCCGTGCCAATAACACCATTTACCAGTAAAATAGGGTCCGCCAATATTCAAACATTTAGCATATTAAAATATACAAGGCTCACGTCCAGCAAAAAGACTTGATCCCAACTCTGCAAAAATGAGGAGAAATACTAACGTTGGCATTTAGATCTGAACTCACCTGCTCTACTGTTATGTTCCCCACGTTTTTCTTTAGGCTCTTAGAATGACTTAATTCCATAACTTAAAGAGGGAAAAAAATCAAAACAGAACAATAAAGACATGAAACAGAGTAACAGACAAAAAAAAGAGTAAAAACACAGGCATGGCCATGCTCACAGACATCAAACCATCACAACACAGACATAAAACTAATCCCAAATAGCAGTAACGATCATAAGTTGTACAGACAACATTGGAACTGTGTTGACAACTATAAACAACTATTCAAACACTAAATGATACCTTCATCTACAAAGATCGCCTGTAACTTGGCTACAAATCATTGTAACTTGTCACATTTGTTTCAAGGTCAACATAAAAGCAGATAACAGAAAAACAGCAAATTTGAATCTAACCAAGTAGTAAAGCTTAACAATATTTACTTAGTGCACAATCTAGAGAAACCCACATGACTAAAATTTCAATGCCCAAACCAAGAACTGTGTCGACAGCATAAACCTAACTAAGAGTATGATACCTGTACATGAATAAGGATTCACCATCGATGTTTAACTAAGGCCTGCAACAGAACAAATACTAAATTTGACAACCACGAGGAAGTAAAGGTGAATAAGGATTCACCATCGATGTCGAAGTAAACTTTGCACAATTTAGCCCTGCCAATAACGCCATTTTCCATTAAAACAGGGTCCGCCAATATTCAAAAATTTAGATATGCAACTGATATTCAAATATTTAGCATATTAACATATACAAGGCTCACGTCCAACAAAAGGCCTAATCCCAACTCTGCAAAAATATGGTTAAATTCTAACGTTGTCATCTATATCTGAACTCACCTGGTCTACTATTATGTTCCCAGCGTTTTTCTTTAGGCTCTTAGAATAACTATAAAAGAGGAAAAAATCAAAGCAGAACAATAAGGACATGAAACAGAGTAACAGACGAAAAAATGAGTAAAAAACACAGGCATGGCCATGCTCCACAAACATCACACCATCACAACACAGACATGAAACGAACCCCAAAATAGCAGTAACGATCACAAGCTGTACAGACAACATTGGAACTCTGTGTTGACGACTATAAACAACTATTTAAACACTAAATGATGTTTACAAACCTGCATCCATGAAGATCGCCTGTAACTTGGTCACATTTGTTTCAAGGTCGATATAAAAGCAGATAAAGAAAAACAACAAAATCTGCACATTATTTCTTCAAATTAAATAACAGGTGGATGCATATCTGCACATCGTTTCTTCAAATAAACTAATAGATGGATACCCTGTTCTCAATGCAAATTAACTATAGTGATAAATGGATACCCTGTTCTCAATGCAAATTAACTATAGTGATAAATGAGTAAAACCATCAATAACCCAATACTTGCTGCAAATTCTTTTATAGAATTCAGCTTTACTCTTATTAATAGTAATTCCAGGTAATGCATTCAACTCAATAGTTAATAGAAGAATCTATATATGTATACTAAGTTCTACAAACAACAGCAGCAGAGTACACATATAAAACTAATATCACAAACAGAAATATAACTACTCCAGATCCTCTTACAAAAAATGAATCAAACTGGGAAAACGGTTGGCCTTAGAGAGCCACAAAACCTGGACAATATTTACCTTAACCCTATGAAATAAACCTATAACAACCGATTCAACTAAAATTCAATAACCAACACATGAACTGTGTCGAGTGCATAAGTCTAACCAAGATATAGGAAATTCCATTTAAACCCAATGTCTTGCATGCAAGCATGAGTCATACCTGTAGATCAGTAAAGATTCGCCATCAATGTTGCACTAAACACTGGAACAGAACAATTGACCGTCAAAATTTTAAATTATATTTGACAACTTTGAGTATTTACAAATAAATCTAAACCTAATATAATAAAAATTAAGAAGAATCTAAACTGTACGTTGCACAATTTAGCCTTATAATAACACCATTTTCCCTGCGCATATATTAGTAAAACAGAGCGGAAATATTCAAACATTTACCATATTAACTCATTCAACTGATTGTTAATTCTAACACTAAGCTTTAGATCTGAACTAACCTACTCTACTGTACGGCTCTCAGCATTATTCCATAGATAGGAGAAAATCAAACAACCCAGATCAATAAAGATATCAAAATGAACAAATAATAAAAGATAACATATACCCACAAAATTAAAACCTGTAATTGAAGCAAATATTAAGAGAAAACATGCGCAGAACATTATTAACTATGTGCACCAAATTCTAGCATTAAATATTGTCTGAAAACGTATGCAAACGATAAATCTGAGAAAAAATTTGAAACCCTCAGCTATGAAATACAAATACAAAATAGCTAATCCTCTTCGCAAATTTAGGGGAATTTTTGACAATACCTTATCTTGAGACTGGTTTCGACCTAGCTGCTCCATTGTACGGTCGGTATTCTCCTACTCGGAAGGAACTACAAAGAAAATATTTAAACAAACACACGACCTCCACCAATACAGACCTCAAACAGACGAAAACACACAGGCATGGCCATGCTACACAACATCACACCTTCAAACACTCGACCCCCAAAAAATAAACATATAACACAAACCAGACTGAGAACATCAAACCCCAAAAAAATTTAAAACATACAGTCGACTCGGCGAGATACACCAGGGAAAGGGTCTTTTATAGAGCCGTAACAACGGCTCTCTGAACGGCCACAAATGCGTTTTTTCTTTCAGGCGCTTTGTCTAGAAGCTTCCATATAGTCTTCCAGGTGTTACACAAGACACGTGGCATTATAAATACACAAAAGTGTTTTCAGATTTCCCTATAGTTTCATGTTTTTGCCCGTTAAAATATATTAGAGACCGTTGGACAAAACGCTTTTGAGGTGGATTAATTAATATGTACTCGAATCGATTGATTATTTTGAATGTAAACCATTTTTATCAAATATAAATTAGCGGTACAACGTCAAAAGGGATGCATTGAAATATAGGAAGAAGAGGGGTGGTGACTAAGAGATTGAGGAAGAAATAAGTCTATAGGTGGAGGAAATGTTGGGGGAATGTATGTAACTCTTCTTTCTTTTAACAAGATATATATGAACAATTTGTTTTTGTTTTTTTGTAAATTATATGGAGGAGAAAGGGAGTGTGGTGTAGAGATTGTTGAGGCAATATACTTTAAAGATATATCGGGAAAGCAAGCTCCTCGATCAATACTCCCAATTTTAATAGTAGTTTTTTTCTAATGTCAACCATTGTGTATTGTGGATAATTAGAGAATATTGAATTTTAAGGATTTCACTTGTGTACATAAAGAGAAAATTTATAGAGAGGGACATGTCTAGGGGACTCGACACTCGTGTCAACTCGGTAGATCCTTGACTAAAAGTGACTGGACATAGTCACCATTGAGAATTATTGCCCTTTTATTTGAGAAGGATTGTTTTATAACAAGGAAACCTTTTCTTTAGAAGAAGGACAAAGAGGAAATAAAAAAGGGTCCACAAAAGTTCGATGCATCAATGAGAAGATGTTGCACATGTTTGAAAGAATTCTAGAATGTTTAAAGTGAGTTTCGTTCACCAATTCAAATAGCTTCATTTGGACATTTTAGGATTTCAAGGACATGCATGTACGGTGGGTTCATAGATGTTTAAGACAAAAACACCAATTACCGCTTGCAAGAAGAGAAAAGGGGAGTTAATTACACTTGGATTAGAAGTAAGTGCATCTTTACTAGGAATGAAAATACATGAATTCTATGTTCCAAGCATGCGCCAAAAGATCAATTTAAAAGGTATGCTTTTTTTCTGGGTATATGAATTGTCAAGAATAATATCCAAAACAAGGTGTATCTTAGGTGAGAAAGGACTTGTTGGAGAGATAGATGAACAAGAGTTGTCATTTGTCCATCTAAACAACATAAGTTGATTCACAGCTTGGGATCCAACATATAAACCCATCCCATTTGAATGCATTATACTAAGAGAATACATTTACATGAAAACATATGTATAAGAGTGGAGGATGCCTAGAAATATGCACACTTAACAATCAAATAGAAATCTTCAAAAGAAAAACATTTTAATTTAATTCAATTAAAATCTTTCAAAATTTACATGAAGAATTTCAATTTGTTATAAACACATGACTATCCATCGCTATTATTTATCGTTTCTCATTCAAACATGTGTATTTGTGCACCTTCCTCCTAGACAAGGTTTTTATATATGAACTCAAGCCACTATCAAGACATAGAAGAATAAGAGGATCCGTAAGAAATATTTACACTATTATTCAATCTAACTTTAATTTTATTTATCTTGTTTACGTTGTAGATGTTATGAGGGATTTCTTATATGGGAAAGAAGAAAACTACAAAGGTAGAAACCACATCTATTATGAAGCATGCATGGAAAATTCATTGTCATTATTATCAATTTTTCATATCAATGACACCATTATTCTTTCGTATAAAATAAGTGATAAATTTGAGTCATTATTGATGGGCCTATTTATGAAACAAATTATCATTCAAATACGGGACCTAAACTTTTATGTCTAGTTATTTCTAGTATAGTTCTTTAAATTGTATGGAGCTATCATTCTAATGTCATGGGTGATCCAGATAAAAATCGAGTAAGTAATGCTAGTGGGCAACTTCAAGGAGTCATAAATTTTTCAACGTAAGTCCAATTAACTCTGTTCAAAATGTGTCAAAATTTTTGGAATACATATACTATGGTGCATGGGTGTGGAACATTGTTAGGAAACTTTTAACCCCTAAATCCAATTCTAAAGGCCTCAAATTGTAATTTTGGTAGTGTTATCTAAAATAATAATTTCACAAAATTTTAACATATGTAATTCATGGAAGTTTAATCGTGCCCTCAGTATCCTCAAGATTCGTGATCTTCCACATTTCTCTAGATGTATCGTCATATTTCTAATAGTAGTTATGTAAGTATTTGTAACCCAAAAGGTAAGGAAACCCATTTCTTGCAGAGATAGCTATCGTAATCTCAAGATTCTAAATAATATTCATCTCTTTTAAGAGAGAATTATTATTTATATTTGAAACAATTGTTATTTTGTCCCTTAATCTAAAAACACCCAAGCTTTAGATCGGTGGTGTCGGTCTTAAGTTGTCTTGAGAGTGTATGATTACTGTAACGAGGTCAGATATAAGCAAGGGTGGTCCACACAAGATCCTTCAAAATACTTGACTACTTATTGCAGAAATGACCTCAATGATAGAAAACACCAGAAAAATGATCCTCTCAAGAAAATGGTGAATGAATTTTTCATGGAGCAAAATTAGAATATGTTAAAAAATTCACCTAAATCTTTCAACATCTACAAATGGAAATTCATGCCTCATTATCTGCGAGTCAAACCTTGAGTTATTTGACACCCTTCAAGGTTCAAGTGAATTTTGATAATCCTATTTTTTAGGTTAAAATAAATTCAGATGCAGTAGAAAACTAGTTGGACTAATTATCCTCCTACTTTTTTGTCAATAAGTTCACTGACAAAGGAAAATAGATTTTACTCTTCTCAAATCATCACTTTCACAAAAATTTGTGGGGGTGTATAAGAATGGAATTAATAAGGACGAACGGGAATTAAAGAGGAACCCACATGGGATGATTTTTTTGATGCCATAAATGAAAAATACTACCCTATTGGATTCTATGATGATCTATATATACAAAGGTGGGCAATAACTTTGCAGGGTAAGGACTAGTCAGTTCAAGATTATATTAATACTTTTCATTCTCTATGACAAGATTGGTAATTCAAGACAATAAAGACAAAGAAAAAAATCCTCGAGTATCGTAGTGGCATACAATGCTACATATGAGATGACATGTACCTCTTTTAATTTCATACCTCGTTGAGGCATATAAGTTCAAGGTCAAGATTGGAATAAAAGAATGTAAAGAAAAATAAAAGAACCAACCTCGAGGGGGAAATGATATGAAGGTTAAACATGAGCTCAAGGTTGGGAGAACATGAGGAGTCACAATGAAATAAATAACACAAGAAGAAGATATGGAAGCGGTATGCGACCTCTTAAGACTAAATGTCATCTCGGTGATGAATTTTGAGCCATCAAGTCCTTACTCTCCGAGTCACCATATCTAATACCCATTTCTCCACTTGTGACACACTAAGGTCAACAATGAAGAAGATGAAATTGTAGATGTTGAACTAGATGTGATCATTTCCACCTCACAAGTCAAGAAGATGGATGAAAAGAAAGGCTATTTCACTCCAAGCTTTGGGTAAAGGGTAAGCCTCTACATTTTATTCTTGATAGTGCAAGTCAAAGAATTTAATTTATGCTAATGTTGTGAAAAGTTTGAATCTTCCCCAGATATTGCATCCAAAACCATATAGTATTGAGTGGTTTAACCCAAGAAGAGATTTATGTGTCACACAACAATGTCTCCTCCTATATGTAATAAAACCCTTCCACGATGAAGTATTGTGTGGTGTTGTTCCATTAGATGTTTGTGATGTGCTTCTGAGGGATAACTATTCATGTGAGACAGACATGGTATCTATGCGTCGACCTCAAAGGATCATCATTAACATTGGGAGTCAGCATTATCAGATACATGAGGTCATCCCATTTGACTTTATTTCCCTCATCAATGCCAAACAATGTAATAAATTGGTGGTGAAAACAAAGCGATTCAAGTCTTTACCCCGATTATCAGACAAAACCTCTAATAAAGTTGTTTTTGTTTACCATGACCACACATTTAGTGCACAAAAAGAAGTAGATGAACCATATTATAGATGATTATCATGATCTATTCTAAGTCACCCACAAGAGTTCCTCTTTAATGCAAGGAAAACATGCTATTTATTTGGTTATGCGATCTCTTTTACCAAATAGTCCATGTGTGTCACAGGTCAGTCCTTGAAAATGATGAGATCAAGAGGAAACTCCAAGATTTGATTCAAAAGGGACACATTAGGCCAAGATCTTCACCCTATGGAATTCCATTTATCTTAGCACTAAAGAAAGATGGACCATGAGACTTTCCACTAACTATCGGGCCTTGAACAAAATTATTGTGAAGAATCAATACTCCCTCCTAAGGATTGATGATTTTTTTGACTAACTTAAGTGTTGTGAAATTCTTCACAAAAAAGAATTATCTCAATCGCTATCACTAGATTCCGTCTAAGCAATA
>CM031239.1:989496522-989654022 GCA_018340775.1 Taxus wallichiana var. yunnanensis
TTATTTTGTCTACTATGCGCATTCGATTCAAACTCAAACTCACAAAGTTTCCCTTGAGTTTTCTCATCTACGAGGAGATTCTTGATCACTAGGGAGCACACCCTACACCGTGAGTCGGGTCACACCCCGGATCCTCACCTTGCCACCACCTTGGCCATCGCCACCTTGATGACTGCATCCTGCAGGACCACATCAAAGGAACCGCTCATAAAGCCACTGTTCTACCTCCCTTTGGGGCCGCCCTTCATCCTAGTCCTCCTCTGGACCTAGTTGGATCCCACCTCCGAGGGGGAAGGGCATTTCTAGCTCTCTGTGGTGGGGTTCTTCAATGTCTAGTATCTAGACCATTGTAGGATATCCTCCCCCTAGATGGGGTATTATCGTGCCGCTTTAGATGCACCCTCATGATCAAGATGGTTTGCAAGTGGATCTCTCTTCAGTGAAGCCAACTAGTGGAGCATTCATTCCTCCTTGGTATGATCCTCCCTCCTTCCGGTACCATGGCATGTTCTTTACTTTGGTGGTGGTGTTTTTTTATCTTCTCTCTGGTTTCCTTGGTAGTGTTTTGATGTAGCCCTTGTGGTGTTTTCTATTTTGTTTGTGCCCTCATGACGTTTTTTGGGACCGTGAGTTCTCCAAATACCCCTTACTATGTAAATCTCTTTTATTTTTATTAATATAAAGGAAATTCCAATAGTAAAATGTTTTTCTTTTCTTTACTAATTTCTTGATTTTTAAAAGTAAATATTGTCCTTTCATAACGAAATGAAATATTTTTAATCGGATCTATGAGATGAGTGGTTTATGAAACCACTCAAAATTTAGAAGTACAAAAAGATGTGTAGGTGTAATAATATATTTTAGAAGGATGTTTCTTCTCTTATATAATTGAGTTACTATCTCCCTTAACTCTTTTATTTTACCTTCCTCGAATAATTTTATGATGTCCAATTAACTCTTAAAATTTCTTCATACTTGATTATGATGTTTGTGTGCCTTGAGCATTCATGGTCCATGAATTTTCAATTGTTTCAATAGCCCCTGTATTGCATAGAACATAAGTCCTTTCAACCTAAAATTCTTTAGACTTTAGGTATTTTCCATCTTCTAATCTCGCATTTAAACTTCTATAAACTAGTCTTTAATTGAGAAATGATGAATCTCCAATTACATTTAACCCTTATATAAGGAAAAAAAGCTTACAAAATTTTGATGTTTGTTCTTATTTATATGGATATGATACGTAAAGGTACCTATTCAATTATATATATATATATATATATAGAGAGAGAGAGAGAGAGAGAGAGAGAGAGAGTTACTATATGTATTTTTTTTGAGTATTCAAATGTGTTTTAAATATATGCGGTATATATATGAGATCACTTCATACTCCAAATATATAAAGGAACTTTGGTTTATCTTCTCTTCTATTTTATTTATATCAAATTATTTGTAATAAAAAATAAAATTATATCGTATCATTATTATATAGCTATTATTAAAATTTTAATTTATTTTTAAAAGATAACATTAATTAGATTTAACATTACAATAAAGCAAAAAAATATAGATAATAAGTTTTGGAATTCAAACATACACTTTAAATATAAAGTAATTTGACTCATCTATTTTTAATATTCTTTATCATTTTTTTAGAAAATCTTGTAAGCTTTAAAATATTTTTTCTTTTTATAAACCATAAGTATCGAAATGTCTAGCAACTTGGATCGATATTTTTTTAACTCGTAACAACCCCTCATAAGTTTTGGTTGGCTCGTTATGCCCCGATTCACACATCATTGATATTTTGGGAATCAATCTTTGAAGACTAAGAGACCTAATATGTATTTTAACTTTGATCAACCCAACCATGAGGGATAATTTTTAAACTCTTGATTTTTATGTGAACTATTTTTTCTTAAAAATTGAAACAAAAATTCATCAATTGATGGATTTAAAATATGTCAAGAGTTATTGATAATATCATGCAAGGAGCTAAAGATAAGATTTAATCCCTTCTACACAATTATTAGTGTTTGTTTATTTTAGGTCTAGATTAAGATCCTATTAGTGTGTTTTCGTTTTTCTAGACTTCTTTTGTCATTTTTCCTTTATTTTATCTCTCATCTATTTTTTTCTCTCTCATTCTCAATTTTTCTTATCCTCTAGGATTAATTTCCCAAATTCATATAGTCATGGTTTAAGCTCCCCAACAATTTTGACTATGTTGGTGCTCATTCTAAGTCATGTTATTAACCAAGTTGAGTTTTCCAAGAAATTTCCTCATACCATCTAAGGACTCATATTTACATATGTTAGCTAAGCACTAGAGATTTTTGATTATACATGATCACTCCTTCCCATGACTTTTAACAAATTAAAGGATGGACATGACCACTCAATTCAAGGAGACCGCGGTGCACTAACTTGGTAATCCACAGAATGAAGAACTTAATGTTATATGGGTTGCTCCAAACTGTGAAAGGATAAAGATTAGATCATGACCAAGGCAAAATTCTAGAATGATTGATAATCATTCAAATTAACTTAGTCTTGCAATTTGAATCAGGAAACGATACCGTGGGATGAATGGTTATAAGAAATGAGAGATTGTGGTTGTATAAGAAAAACCACGGTACATTGGTTCAGTTTTCTCCAGGGTTTGTCAAAAAGGTTGGCACTCCACAAATTCTAAAAGATGCAGGACACTCAGATGTCCACCAAAAGCTGCGGAACATGAAATATAACCAAGCAAGCCCACGAGTAAAATCAGAATGTGAGTAAAAGTTGTGGAACACATAAAAATAACATTTTCCATCGGTACCCTTCATTGCGGGTATCCAATTCATGCAAGGTGGATTGAGAAACAATGGCTACGCTATCCAAAGGTAAATTCATTTGTGAAGAATAGTAGTTAAATTGACAAAAAGATATAAAAAGAAGCATATGCATATACTAGGAACAAAATGGGGATTCTATAGGGGCCCCAGCCCTTGAAATATACATAACTTCTAGTATGCATACACAAAAGGGAGGTTCTTGTAAAAGAGATACATTGTCAATTTATGGTTACAAATTCCTCCGAAAGGTGGATCCAATTTAATAGATTATAGCTCCTTCATCCTAAAATCAAACTCTTTATTGTCTTGAGCCCCATAAATATATTGGATGTTCCCTACAAGATCACGGGACATGCCCATTTTCATGATTTCCTTAATATCTACTTTTGGGCCTTCCAAGATCTTGATCAAATTCAATTTTCCTATAAGAGGATACCCATTCAAGGAGATTAGACCCACCTTTGAGGTAAGCAATTGTACCTGTCGGGTGATAGTTTTTAGGGATAAGTTTTTAACCCTTGATTTTTATGTGAACTATTTTCCTTTAAAAATTTAGAATTTGAAATAAAAATTAAGCAATTGATGAATTTAAAATATTCCAAGAGTTATTGATAAAATCATGCACGGAGCTAAAGATAATATTTAATCCCTTCTACACAATTATTATTTTTTATTTTATTTTAGGTCTAGATTAATATCTTATTAGTGTGTTTTTCATTTTTTTAGGATTTTTTTTGTCATGTTTCCTTTATTTTATCCCTCCTCTCTTTTCTCTCTCATTCTCAATTTTTTATCCTCTAGGTTTATTTTCCCAAATTCATATAGTCATAGTTTAAGGTCCCCAACAATTTTTACTATACATTAATATGGGGCTATTCAGAATACATATTCCAACCCATGTTTGGGTTCCATGAGGAGTTTTGGCCTTCTTTATGTGTTTTTCACATGTTTTATGGCATGATTAGTAATAGGTTACTAGTTTGAATTTAATAAGTGTATAAATTAATAATTTCATTAGTTTATTTAAGATATGAGAAGAGCCTCCTCATGTCAAAATATTACTTAGAAAAATATTTAACACAACTATGTCTAATTTTATCATTTCAATACAATTAAATATAATTTTCTCTTAGAAAACACTTTCCCACAAAATATTTCAAATGGAATATTTATAATGAACTTATATTTAAATTAATTTTATCGTGTTTTTAATTTTAAAATATTTTTTATTGGAACATAGCATATATTAATCAAATTTAGATTATTATAAAAAAAGGTGGTTCTAAATAAAGTCACAAGACCAATCTCCATGATAAAGCAAACCCAAATAAAAATCTAAAGAAGAAAAAGCCTAAAAAGGATAACACTAATCCCTCAAAACACCACATTATTGTTTGAGAAACCCCAACAAGTTAAACCAACAAAAATCTCACTCACAACACTCTTTTTGAAAAAGAGAAATCAAAGAAAGTGACAAAAAAACACATAGATAAGGGATGAGAAACCCCAAATTAAGACATGAAAAATAAAATATTGGCATAAGAAAAGAAACCCTGTCACTTGGGAATATCTAAATAAGATATATAAATCATGACCAAGATTCCAACAACCAAACCAAATATGACTTGCACATATCATAAGTCAAGGTTCCATAAAAAACCAAAGAAAACACCAAAAAAAACTCTAAAAATCCTCCACAACCCAAAGAGAAACATTTCTACTAAAGTCACTAAGGTGGGAAAAAACATGGTTGAATCCAAAAGAAAATCTCACCAAAACTTTGTTAGAAAACCTATAGAGACAAATCCAAGGATGATAACAATAAAGATCCCCTCCATTATATTTGTAACTAACTGTAGTGCCCACTTCCCTTCTACGCTTATTATATTTTGATTTAGATTACTGTTGGTTATATACAGGGATATTATTGTATCATTTGGGCTTAGCATGATGTTAGACGATAGATATACTTGGATTATTATTGGATTTTGATTCATAGTATGATTTGTGTAGACTCTTAGAGAGACATTTTATATTGATGATGATGGGTTGTTGACATATTTATATATTTATGGCATTCGCCATTCTCATCATATTGAGGAGGATTTAGTAGTTGAACTAATCTTGTGATCTTCTTGGTATTGATAAAATATAGAATTGAGATGTTGTTGGAATTTTAAAATAATAATATTATTTGTCTGGATGATGATTTAATTTATATATGGATGATTGTTGACTTATATGTGTATATTTTATCTTGGATATTTTGTTGCGGCCACGAGGCCAAAAGAGGTATGGTGAATTTTTGTAGGTAATTATATTACAACAATTAAAGGGGGATTAGAGACCAACCACATCGAAATGTTGGATGGCTTCAACAATGGTCAACATGGGAACTTGTGTTATGTTGTGTGTGTTTTATTTGTTGTTAGGGGGTCTCCACGGGGGATGACCTCCAATTGTGACCAAGGGTGTGTGTATAGTTCTTTTCCTTTCTTTTATTTAATTTTAGTGTATGTGATATAAGTTGTGATGTAATTCTCTTTTACAATTATTTGGTTTAGGTGTCTTAATTAAGTGAACTAACCATAGTTTTTAGCTAATTATGGATGGGACAAAAAGAAGAGGTCATTTATTATATTATATGGTTCTTTGGTTTATGTGTTTTTAATTTGAGTGTAAGTAACTTGAGTGTTGTACTCTCTAGCTCACCTTAGAAATTCAGATTTGGCCTTAAGGACCAATTTTGAAGCTTGTGGGACAAATTAATCTTGTCCCACACCTCTTAATTTCTTATACCAATCCTACCTATGGGTTGGGGGGTAAAAAATATACCCCATTATGTGTTTTGAAAGGCAAAATGTGAGTTTTAATTATACTTTCTTACATGTGTTTAATTTTAGTCCTTAAAGGGTGTGGGTTGGAGTGGTGTGTGTAAGAGGTTTGTTATACCTCTTAACCACCCATTTATTATGCCTTGGGGTATGGGTTTGACTTGGGTGATGTGGGATGGAGAATAAATGATGTGGCATCCTACATGGAGCCACATCATCTCCCTCTTCCTCTTTTCTATTTATTGGAATTTTTGGGAAGTATTTGGGGTTACTTGCTTGGTTTTGGCTCTTGGATTTTGGAATGCTTGCTTGTTGGAGTTGAAGGGTGCTTGGAATTTCTTGAGTTTGGAAGATTTTGGAACTTTCTTGGAAATTGGATCTTTACCATGGCAAGGTAGGGTCTTTCACCCTTGTTTTCTTTTTTTTTTTCTTGTATGTTATGTGTTGTATGGATTTTTTTCTTTCTTGAAGTGTTGGGTAGTGAAATGGCTTTAGGTTGTGTTGAGATAGTGAAATGGGGATGAAATATGTTGGGAGGCATAAGAGATTCTTTTTGTGTTTAGGAGGGAGTGGGTTTTGGATGCCCCACCTTGTTCTATTTTGTTATTTTGTGCATTGTGGGAGCCATAAGAGAGAGGGAGGCATAAGAGTGAGGGAGGCATAAGAAATATATTTGAGGGAGGCATAAGAGTTTTTTGGTTTGATTGTGTGTTAGAGGATTTTAGAGGTGGGCATCTAAACCCTTGGTAGGCACAAGGGTATACCCATATTCCTATCTCTACTTGGCTTGTTTTAGAGCCATTATTTTGGGAAGTTGTTTTGCTTAAAAATGAGTATTGGTAGTTACATTTTCTTGTGTATTTGTTTCTTGAAAGTAAGTGTGGAAGAATTGTATATTTTCCATGTGTTGGATCCATCCCTTATTTCCTTGTGGTTGGGGCTCGGGGGCCAATGAGAATAATTTCTTCTTCTCATTGGAGTTTTGGTTGGGTGGAGAGTGTTTTCTCTCACCCATTTTTCTTGTTGTGATCGAGTGAAAAGAAGATGGAACCTTTTTGGAGATTTGATACTTGGAGCACTTGTAGAAGACTAAACAATCCTCCATTGTAGCTACCTTTCTTGTAAAATTCCCACTTCAAGTGGAAGATTTATTGTATTGCTTTTGAAAGAAAAGTTGTATTGATTATTGGTTATTAAGATTGTAATGTATGTGGGAATGAAAGGCATTTTTAGTGAAACAAGTTTGATAAAATGGAAATGAAGTTGAAAGGGAAACAACTTGTTCACATTTTAGTTGATTTATTTTCTCTCATATGTGTGTTTCTCTTGCTTTAAAATTATTGGAAAATCTTGTTGAAAGTATTTTGTGGGAATGTTTGAAATTTGTATGTTATAAAGGAAAGAAATATCAATTTCTATTGTATTATTTGGAAGGCATGTGATGGAAAGATAAATCATATTTGTTCATTTCCTTGTATTGGTTGAAAGAGAGTCAAACTTTATATTTTTAGATGGCAAGAACTTAAATTATAATTTTCATTTAGTTTGTCATAAAATATACTAATTGCTAAATCTAGTGGAGTAGAGAAATTGCTTATTTACAACTTAGACATTAGCCTCATTTGATTGTATAAAGTGATTATCAACTTTTAATAAATTATAAAGGAAGTAAAATTAGTTATACCCCAAACAACATTACCACCAAATTTTAGAAAATTTAAAGTATAAGATTTACATTAGGTGATCCTATTAACACCATAAATATTATTATTTATTGACAATAATATAACATTAAAAAAATATTATTAATGTTATTAAAATAATATTAATATACTTTATATATATATATATATATATATATATATATATATATATATATATATATATATATAAAAGAAAAGTGTTTATATTAAACAAATATGAAACAACCCCAAGATATATATTTTATAAACCAAAAATATAAAATGCTAAAACTAATGTCGCGGCATGCCTGTGTATCCACGTTTTACATTGGTGACTGCAATTTCTTTTGAGTGTGGTTGTGGGTTTCAATGCCAATATACAAATATTACGTAATTACTCATATATATATATATATATATATATATATATATATATATATATATATATATATATATATATATATATATATATATATATATAGTTTTTTATTTTTTATTTCGGGTGTAATAAATAATGTGAATAAAAATACTTAAAACACACACACACACACACACACACACACACACACACACACACACACACACACACACACACACACACACGTGTGTGTGTGTGTGTGTGTGTGTGTGTGTGTGTGTGTGTGTGTATGTGTGTGTGTGTTTATACCCTATGCATTGTAGATATATACATTCCCCCACCCATATCACTAAAATGGAACAAAACCCATATGCCCATTTGGGAAAATATTAAAATAATGAGATGAGTAAAATAATTAAATACATTGAAACCCTATGTGAGGGTGTAAATAAAATATGAAAATAAATGAAGCATGTGTATCCTTCCAAAAGTTTGAGGTGGCCTCTCATGGCTTCCTCATCCTCCTCCACCAATCTATGCAAAACAAAATAAAGAAAAAATAAGCCGAACAAGAGAGAAAAGATATTTTCATAAGTAAACTTAGCGTTAGTTGAACCCCTAGATCTTGTGGGCCCAAATGAATCCATCTGATGGATGAGATTCATCCCTACAAAAGTAGGTGGGAAGTGGGTGAGAGGAAATTTAAATTTAGAATGCATGGGTTGACTTTTTAAGGGGGCATTTTAGTTGTGTAGGGGGTGGGATTATTTTTCTAACCCTTGTGCTAAATTAAGGACCTTGTTATTTGTTTTTAAACCTTGTCACCTTGTGGGATTAATATAACTTTAGTATTTAATTAAATAGACCCCTTTACCCTTGGGATTAATTTGTGCAAGTTTGACTATAGTGGAATTTAAATGTTTATCAAAATAACATTTAGGGGAACCTAAACCATGCCTTAGACTAACTAAGTTTATTAAAAGGTATTGAGAGTTTTATTATTTTATTATAATGGGGATTAAAAATAAAATTTATATTATTAATTTAAATTAACTTAGAAACAAGAATGTGACAATTGTTAATTTGAAACCTTTTGCGAGCATGCTTTTTTTTTTTTTTAAGTTATTCCATAATTTTTATAGCTTGCCTAGGTTGTTCTTGGGTTTTGTGCGGGAAAAATTTAGCGGGCGTTACACTAAAAATACACGATTAAAAACACCACTACCTAAACTACATAGCCAAATTCAAGAGCCAAGCAAAACATGAGAAAAACCTAAATAAATCAAACCACGTGATGCGTTAAAGGCACCTAGGAGCCCTAACTATCTTCCACTAGCCATTAGTACCCTTAGAGCATCACTCTTATGGAAAAACATTAACCCTAGGGTTTTAGGTAGAGTTTTAGAGAGACATTGTCGAGGAGAAAATCTCTTTCACTTCTTACTTTAATGAATTATTTATTTATAATTTGTTTGATCTTATAATTACTACCAAAGGAAGATTATACTATAGGCTTGACATTTGTTTAACCAATTATTATTATTTATAATTTTTAACCAATTAGGGATTGTTATTATTTTTATTAATAGATATACGGTTCTCACATATATAAATAAATTAGTAAACCTACACAATTTTTAACAAAAAAAATTGTAAAAATTTATTTATCTTCAATTTGATTGGCTTATAAATTAAGATGTTATTCCAGCCTTCACACTTTTGAAAAAGCATGATGTCATAACATTCATTATAATTTATTTACACTTTATTTCCAAAGTTGGAGTAGAGATTCCATCTAAGTTATTCTAATATTATAGCATTATCTTTTCCAACATTCTTTACAATTTTACCATTTCCAGTTTTACATTAGTACTATCATTTTACTAAGGTTTTTCTTCAAATAAAAAATTATGAGTTGTAGTTGTAGTCATTAAAATAAATTATTTTATTTTTAGAAATATTGACCCGACGCCAAGGGTTTTGCTAAAGTTGTTGCAACACATGAAAACAAACATGAGAGTAGGTAGTTATTACAATTTTTTTACTATGGGTAATAAGTTTTTATCAACTCTTATAAGCGTGAGTTGTGGCCAAATTAGGGTTTCTACTTAAAGGTATCTAACTCATAGCATGCCACTTATTTATAAAAATCTAAACAAACTCGATATACTGCAAATAATATGAACTCCAAAAAAAATAGATCCCCTTCTTCATTATTGAATAATTAATTACAATGATTCCTAAATAGGAAAACAACTCCCAATTTGAGTTTCCAATAAAACTCTAACTAAATTTGACTAAATCTACTCTAGTTGGCGGAAATTACGATTTTTAACAGTTTACTAAAACCTGCTATTCTTAGTAAGTTTGAATGCTTATTCATACGGGCACATAAATTTCCACGCATCTTCTACATTCCTAAATTAGAGGAATTGCCAACTTTCTAACTCATAATGCAACTAATAGGCTAAAATTAACTAATGCCCAAAAATAGGAAAAAATGAACTACAACTTAAATCCTAATTTTTGGCCTCAAGATGGTGTATTTAGGGCCCGAAAATGTGCCGAAAATTGCTCCAACCAGTAGAGCGTATTGACTAGTGTGTTCATCTCATTGAAACATGTGGTTTAAAAAAATAGACTCAAACGAATGCCCGGAGCTCAAGTTGTGACCTTGTCAAGTTCCTACTAATTTTGGCGCAACACTCTAACTCATAGCATGCCACTTATTTTTCTATGGATGAGGATCACAAAGATCTCGTTATGAGCAACAAACTGCAACTGGGGTTGTTCATTCATGTTGACAAATTAGAGCCCATATTTCCTATCCCTATTTTGATAGGCATTAGGCCTATGTTGGGGCACCATGTTTGCATCGAAAACCCTGAAGATTTGGTCGCCACGCATTCGCCAGGATTTTTGAACCATAATTTAAATGCACAGAGACTTAAATCGATGACCTTAAAACTCAAAACCTGACAATAAAATCATAATAATGATGATGCCAATGGGGTCATGGTTGATTGGTAAATACCGGAATTTACTTAGAGGAGGTCCAAGGTTCAACCCCCATTTGTAATGCCCTGCTTACATCGACTTTCACTATTACGTCCTTGTCCTGTTGTTTTGTCATTGAATGCTGAATTGAGCTCCCTTTTCTATCGTTAGGTGACTTTTACCCTATTTGCGAAGTTATTTTTTTAGCATCCTTTCTTCTTCTTTCATCATGTCGTGCCTACGATCTATGGAATGCTTAATGTCATTTGTTAAACGAGTTCTATTGGAATCTATTTAATCTTAGGTTCCCAGCATATGATTGTATCTTTCATTGTTATAATTGTATTTGTGTCTTAATATTACGCCTCATTTAAGATAAGGATATCTATAAAGTTCAACATTGGAAAGCTAATGGATGTTAGGTTTAAAGGGGGTAATTTATTGTAGCACAATAGATACACCTAAACATGAAAAAACTCTCAAATTCGAACATTAAAAATATAGTACTATGAAGGGAGATGTTGGTTGAATAACCATCATAAAATCATTTCAGAAAGGGTCAACCATCAAATTTAGTCTGCATAATACATACATGAACAGTGTGCATAAAAATTTTGTATGTTCCCATACAGTACAGGGTGTAGATTCATCGTCTTTTTCAACATGGAATAAATGAAACATGATATGGAATTTACAAGGAACACGAAAATTATAAATACAACAAAAAAATTGATTTGCAAGGAATACGCTAAATCATTTCTATGAAATATCCATTGTGGAGGTGATTAAACTTTTTATTGGAAAATATGGGGGTAACTTTGATGGCCACCTGCCACTTCATTAACTCCTTTTACTAGACGTGTTGGACTCCTTCTTGCTGGTGGCCACACTTCATTTATTAATTCTGATTTGTAAATCTTCTCGTTTCTTGTTGACTGCCTACATTATCCTTCTCTGACCGCGTGAGATTTCCTTTGTTGGACTGCGTGTGGAGTGGTTGAGAGGCCATCGAAATCTTGTCTGTCAAGGCATTTTTCTTCATGGTTCCTCCTGGGCGCGTCTTTTTTTGTCTTCCCTGGCCACAATGAAACCTCCTCACGCCTTATGCTGGTGCATAGATCCTAGACATGGTTTTATGTTGTTCCTGATGCGTTTTGGGGGAAGAAGGAGCGTTGTTTTCTTTTGCTGGCCACGCACAGCTACCAGCTAGTGAGGTAGGCATGTTACCTCCACTTTCTTTGGGTGCTGTGAGGTGTGTTCTGTTCGGGAATCCATAGCAACAGCCTACAACAGTAATTGGCAGGCGGTAGGGCATGTTGCAGTATGGCAGAAGCCTTTTTGAGTGCTTCCAACAAGCAGGTTGTCCAACTATGTTGTTATCTATTCAGTATCGAATGCATCCTCAAATTCGGGATTCTCCTTCAAGATATTTTTATCAAAATCGACTATGTGACAGTGAGAGTGTTACCAGGAGACCTGATGAAATTTATTGCTAAGATTCTCTATTGAGACCTTACTTGTTTTACTGATGTAACTCATGGAATAATATCTCATAGAGCGGATCTATTTCATATCGAAATATTCATGAAGCGCAAATTGCCTTGTTGTTTCATTTCTTCCACTCTGCCCTGTAGATGAGGGTCTGTCTCCATCGTGTGTTCGATTCCGGTGGCTTCGTGGTTACGAGAAGCTTTATTCATATGATAATAATTAAAAAAAAAACCAACTAGGGTTTGGAGGATCCTACCTGCAGTGAGATTAGGGCAAAGGCGGAAGGTCATTACTTTATAGTCAGGCTTTGCAGGAGGATTCCACTGCATGTTCGAGTATTATCCACAGCTTTTGGTCTGGCAATGTTCAGGAGATTGAAATCCTTGTGTGCTTGGGTTCTTGAAGAAGTGAAGGAGGCAGGATCAGGAATGGAGGCGGTGAATACCAGCGCCCTCGTCAATGGCCACTTTTCCATTGCTTGCTTTCCTGCACCTATTCCATCCATGGCTTCGGCGGGCTTTTAGATCCACAGCTGAAGGATATGGGTGAAAGATTTCCTGGAGGAGCTAATGTGCATAATAGACCTGGTTCCTTGCCTACATTTACTCCTAATGGTGTTCATTTACCATCTGTAAATGATGTTGCAATTGCAGTTGAAACAAAAGGTAGGGAATCTAATGGTCTTCCGGTTGCTCGTAATTCAACTTTTCCAATTGCAGACTCCAATAGTATTGTTTTCCATTCAGTGGTAGATGGACAAGTTATTACAAACAATAAGATTTTTTTTCAGCCAGTTCAAGATAGGTCGACAGAGTCAAACATGTTATATCAAACCCATAGTATTGATGAAACCCCAAGAAGTGGATCAGTGGGACGTGTGGCTTATGCAGTCCCTGCTGGATATGTTGCTGGTGGATGCGTTTAAAATAGGCATGATAAGACTAACCCTCTCTCTTAATGATTTATTTCCTTTAGCATTTGGATAAATCAATCTCTGCAATTTTGTTCGAATGCTGTAGATGTGGGTTTCTTTTGGAATGTTGATGTGTTTTTGTTTTACTAAATAAATAGTGTTTGGACTCTGGATATTATATAACATGCTTTTACATATATTGACTCTTTCTTGAAAGAGATGCCCAGAAAGAGATGGGTTTCAAATGACTTTTAAATCATAATTGCATGAACTGATCTCTCTCCCCCTTTACAGTTTATCTTATTCACTATTTGAGTAGAAGAAATCTCTACATCGATTCTTGCCTACTGATCTTATAATGTTGGTTTATCTTTTTGCCTTGATTATTCCTTTGAATGATGGTTTCTGTAGAAAATATTATGGAGCGTGAATGAGGTTTATAATTTTTCTTGTATTGTTTATATTATGTAGAACATGGCTTGAAAAAGGGAATTTCCGATATGACTGTATTTGGATTTTACTTTGTGGTTTATAATAATATAAACTCCCATTAGGATTGGGGGCTTCTATTTGGGAAGAGTCATACTAGTTTTATTGGTCTTTCTAGATAGCTCCATCTGAGTCATTCGATTATCATTTACCTTGGGGATTATTGAAAACCCCTCACCAGGCCCTCTGCTATTATTATTACTATGAGCTTATTATTAGATTGGAACCCTCCTGAAGCATGCGTTAATGGGTTTTCTATGACCTTTACGAATATGTTAAGCACGCAAGTCAATATCCTGTGTGGATAATTCTATGGCTTAATTTTGAGGCACTACTTGGATCTTTGAATCGGTTAAAGTATTATTGGATACATCGAACTCTCATGAATGTTGACATTCTTCAAGTTGATTGATATGTGATGTCCTCATGCATATGAATTCAGGCAATGCTTGAAATATGAAATTATAAATTTATCTTATACTTTGACCTTGAAGCTTGTCGAAAGACTTTTGGTAGGAAAACAGATGAATAGGGAAGTTAAGATAACTACCCTAAAATGGAGTCATGCATAGCCTTAAGTAAAGGTGACAGCTACCATAATGGGACTGTGCATACCATGTATGACAGTAAGGATATAAGTCCACCTGAAATTATTTAACTTCATTTTATAGAACAATAATTAATACCCATAAATTGGGGTATGCAAGTGGAGGTTGAATTATATAACAGGGTATATTATGTTATCAGGTAACCAGTAAGGATAAATATGTTATTTCAATACTTGGTTAACGAGTGGAATATTTTCTGGCATTTACGATGATTATTATGTTAGCTAAAAATTGATACTTGCATCTCAATTGGGAGTTGAGATAATGTTGATACTTGTATTTATAGTGGCTTGGACCGCGCTTACATATCTTAGCTAGTCAAATGTATCTTTGACATATTAGCAAAATATGACAATATTGTTGATCGTGACTCATTCCAACGAGTTGGACTCTTATACTAATAGAAACATATAAAGACATGGTAATAAGCAACCAAAAGGATACCTAAATAATATATGAACTTGTGGATTGGTGGAATCTTGGTTAACATAAGTATATTCTTAAAATTGTGAGATAAATATCCAAATTATACTTACATATCATTGATTATCTATGAAGGTTTGATACTTGGGTAATATCGATGAATAATATAAGATTGATACTTGTATTTATTATATAAACTTAATGTCGTTGGTGCTTTTATTTAATTGAAAGATAATATTGTTGGATACTTATATATGTGAAGTAGGTCGAGGTATTAGGTGAGCGTTATTATTATTACTTGTAATTTTAGTATGATTGATTGCATGGTTAAGGTTGTATATCTAGTTACTTGGAATTGTGTTCTTATGTAAGCGAGATCTTAAGGAAGTGAACATTAATGAGTATGAAATGTATTATCATGAGATGTGCGTTAAGTTTTAAATGTATGTTAGAAATTTATGTGATAAGGAGTATTGTAAACTTTCATTTATTTATATGCTAGATGGCATAAATTATTAGGTGAGGTTTATATCTTATCATGCTCAGTTCTAGCGAACTCACTCTAGTAAACATTTGTGCAGATGGATTATGCGAGTATATTAAAGGAAAAGAGTGTAAAAGTTTCATCAGTTCAAATTATGAAGTTCTTTGTAGAAAGTTCAATGCGTTGTAAATTTTGTAACTTTGCTTGCAAGGAGTTTAGAAGATCTCTTGTCTTGGTATGTTTGGAAAAACTACATGGTGAAGTGTTCTCTCCCTTTTGTTGTTAGACTAGTAACTTACCTTGGTGAGAAATGATATTCAATCATTACATTGGCATAAGTATTGTAAAACCTTGATTTTGAGAATAAAGTGTTAAGTCAAAACTCTCTAACACCTTGTAATGATGTGATATAAGTAAAATTAAATGGAGTGGTTAACCCTTATAGAAGTTAACTAAAATATATATATTCAGATAAATTAATGTAGAGATGACTTACTTGAGAACAAGAGATTCTGAAGTACTCAAAGGTGAAACTATCCTTGTAAAGTAAAATTTTATAAATTGATATCCCTAGCTAAACTAGTGAACACTACCCCTTTTGGGTGAACTCTTAAACAAGCTTAAGGGAAAACAATGGTTAGTTTCTGGAAGATAATAAGATTTAGCAAGTAGGAGAAGACTTTAAGTGAACTACTCTACAGTGTATAAGAAATTAACTCAGTTGGTAAGATGAATTTGTGTGAATCATATATTGAATCTTTCTAAAAACATAAGTCATGAGTTAAAGGGTGTTTATCAAAATAAATAACCTTCAATCATTTCTTACTGTGGCTTTCCCTAGCTGTGAGAGTGTCATGTGGTTGGACTTCTATGTTGTTCTGTCAAAAAAAGAAAAGTGTATTATCCTTTTGGGTGTGAACGTTTCCGTGTTGACCTTGTGGTCATCCTCTTAATAAGTGGTTCCCAGAGTTGGTTGTAACTTTGTGAAGTAAGTCATGTTATGTGTTGTGTCATGTTATGTGTTGAAGTAAGTCAAAAAAAAAAATTATCTTGTCTTTTACTGTGTTGTTCGTGTGTGAATTTTTGGGTCGTTTCACTTGGTATCAGAGCGTAGGTTCATGCTCTCGAACCTATGGGCTGGATTGGTGTTGTATGATGATGTTACATGATGGTGATGGTGTTACATGATATTGTTTCATGGAGATGATGGTATTGCATGATGATGATTTATATTGGAAGAGTAATGTGGTATAAGCGTGATGTGATTATTGTCGTAATTGTGATATTGTGAATGCACGTGATGTGTATGTCACTCAATGCGTATTTGTTATCATATTGATGTGCTGGGGATGGGAGTATTCTCTCTCCTTCTTCTGGATTCTATGAAGATTTCACGTGTGAATTGTTGTTTGTGATGTGTGAAAATAATTCTAATGTGGATGACGGAGTGTTGGAACATTGTGACATATTGTGATATGTAGGTGTATCAATGTGTTGTATGACTAGATTGATGTTAAAAGAAATGAGTTGTATCATGATGTTTTTACCATGTTTTGAAGAAATGTGTGTACCACCTTGTTATGTAGCAATGGATGTTATGTTGAGATGTACTATGTTCATCGTATGTATGATTTGTGCAAATATGTAATGCTTCATGTTGTGATTTGGGGTCATACGGTGAGTGTATGAACCCTATCGTATGGTGATTGCACTTTGGGTGCAGAATGTGGTAAAGTGATGTGTTACACTCAGTGAATGTATGATTGTGATCTACCTTGTATATGTACCACCATTGTGTTAGTAATGTAGTTACATGTTATGTTGTGAACCTTACGCTAACCGACCCTGAGGGAAATCGGTAGAAGTGTATGTTGAGAGTGAGGAATGGTGTACCATGGGTCAATAACTCGAGCCAAAATTTAGTTTAGTAGATAACAACCTGTGATTCTTTCCTCTCTCCCTATGTGGTTGTATGTATGCAACCTAAGTGCAACTATGACTATGTTTAGCCTTGTCGAAGTGGTGGCGGGATGATTCAGATAGAGGTGATGATAGTTGTATTATTGATATGTATTTTACAAGTTGAGGCTCGATGTTTCAAGTGCTAGCAACTCGTTGAGTACCCCTTGGTGGCTAGATAAGGCCACACAATTATCGTAATGTGACATTATTATAAGTTGATTTTATTCGTAAATTGAGCTTTTTACTTTATTTTGTAAGGACCAGCTTTTCTTGATTGCCATGCTTTACAATTTTGGGCATTTCCTTGGTTTATGGCACTAACATGTGGATTTTGATACTAACTATGGCTATTTGGCCATTTATTTTGCTTGATTTTGGGTCTTCTTTTAAATTTGGAATTTTTACCGCCTTGCCCAAGGCTTGTACTTGCCACTTGGCACTTAGATTGGATTGTTGTGTTGGTTCTATTGTCGTGATGTGTGGAATAGGGTCATGGGATGCACCATGGAATGGTTGGACCTATGGACCCACTTCGTTGTATGGGGGTACGCCCCAAGGAGTTATAGATAACTAGCGGGTTGTTGAACCACACGTTATTATGTCACTTGGGTTAGGAGTGTTCGAACTCTATGTGTCTTGGGCCATAGGGTCAACCGGCCTCCTTGAGGGAGGCATAAGAGCTTGAGGGAGGCATAAGAGTTTGAGGGAGGCATAAGAGACTTGAGGGAGGCATAAGAGTTTGAGGGAGGCATAAGAGACTTGAGGGAGGCATAAGAGTTTGAGGGAGGCATATGATATTTGTGTGTATGGTTGATGTTTCAGGATATATGTTGAGTTATTGTGATGTTTTGGTAGTGGTATTTTGATGTATGTGTTACTCATGTCAAGATGGATATGTGTTGTGATGTTGTGGATATGTCATTGATACCCTTGTGGACACTATGTACCTATAGCTTTTGTTTGGAGATATGTGAAATTTTCATCTATGGAATTGAGGGAATGTCTAGAAATCGTAGTACACCTTGTTCAAGTAGTATAATTTTCAGTCATGGTTGTGTGACCAGTACTATGTTATGTGGACTGTGCCTATTCTATTCCGTATTTGAGTAACCTTTTGTGGTGTAATACAATCATGAAGTATATACTTGTGTGCTTGTGAATCCGTAGTGTCTTTTTGAACCTGATAGGGTGTTATGTTAGCTTGATTCATGTTGGGCACCCACAATAAGGAATAAACCAAAACTCTTGATGATGAAATTTTAAAAGAAATTAAACTAAGAATAATGTTAATGGAAAGGAACTAATGAAATAATAAATAAGAGGAAGCGTCAATCGTCACGGAGAACCTTGAAAGTTAAAATTTCCACCAAATGTTCCTAAGGCTACCCTGTGGCCGTGCTTTAATCGACTAAAATTTTAAACCATAGGGTGTACTTTCTCCTTTACCTATTCTTGGTTGCTTACCATTTCCTTTTTCTCTGTGTTATGTCGCATCGAGGACGATGCTTTCTTAAGGGGAGGAGAATGTAATGCCCTGTTTGGCATCGACTTTCGCTGTTACGTCCTTGTCCTATTGCGTGTCATTGAATGCTGAATTGAGCTCCCTTTTCTATCGTTAGGTGACTTTTACCCTGTTTGCGAAGTTATTTTTTTAGCATCCTTTCTTCTTCTTTCGTCTGTCATGCCTTCGATCTATGGAATGCTTAATGTCGTTTGTTAAAAAGAGTTCTATTGGAATCTATTGAATCTTAGGTTCCCAGCATATGATTGTATCTTTCATTGTTATAATTGTATTTGTGTCTTAATATTACGCCTCATTTAAGATAAGGATATCTATAAAGTTCAACATTGGAAAGCTAATGGATGTTAGGTTTAAAGGGGGTAATTTATTGTAGCACAATAGATACACCTAAACATGAAAAAACTCTCAAATTCGAACATTAAAAATATAGTACTATGAAGGGAGATGTTGGTTGAATAACCATCATAAAATCATTTCAGAAAGGGTCAACCATCAAATTTAGTCTGCATAATACATACATGAACAGTGTGCATAAAAATTTTGTATGTTCCCATACAAAACAGGGTGTAGATTCATCGTCCTTTTCAACATGGAATAAATGAAACATGATATGGAATTTACAAGGAACACGAAAATTATAAATACAACAAAAAAATTGATTTGCAAGGAATACGCTAAATCATTTCTATGAAATATCCATTGTGGAGGTGATTAAACTTTTTATTGGAAATTATGGGGGTAACTTTGATGGCCACCTGCCACTTCATTAACTCCTTTTACTAGACGTGTTGGACTCCTTGCTGGTGGCCGCACTTCATTTATTAATCCTGATTTGCAAATCTTCTACGTTTCTTGTTGACTACCTGCATTATCCTTCTCTGACCACGTGAGATTTCCTTTTGTTGGACTGCGTGTGGAGTGGTTGAGAGGCCATCGAAATCTTGTCTGTCAAGGTGTTTTTCTTCATGGTTCCTCCTGGGCGCGTCTTCTTTTTGGTCTTCCCTGGCCGCAATGAAACCTCCTCACGCCTTATGCTGGTGCGCAGATCCTGGACATGGTTTTATGTTGTTCCTGATGCATTTTGGGGGAAGAAGGAGCACTTTTTTCGTTTGATGGCCATGCACACGACTACCGGTACCTAGTGAGGTAGGCAAGTTACCTCCACTTTCTTTGGGTCTTTGTGAGGTGTGTTCAGTCGAGAATCCATAGCAACAACCTCTGCTGATGGTGGCCGGGCGGCAGGCATGTTGCAGTATGGCAGAAGCCTTTTTGAGTGCTTCCAACAAGTAGGTTGTCCAACTATGTTGTTATCTGTTCAGTATTGAATGCATCCTCAAATTCGGGATTCTCCTTCAAGATATTTTTATCAAAATCGACTATGTGACAGTGAGAGTGTTACCAGGAGACCTGATGAAATTTATTGCTAAGATTCTCTATTGAGACCTTACTTGTTTTACGATGTAACTCATGGAAGAGTATCTCATAGAGGCGGATCTGTTTCATATCAGAATATTCACGAAGCACAAATTGCCTTGCTTTGTTTCATTTCTTCCACTCTGCCCCGTAGATGAGGGTCTGTCTCCATCGTGTGTTCGATTCCGGTGGCTTCGTGGTTACGAGAAGCTTTATTCATATGATAATAATAAAAAATAAAAAAAAAACCAACTAGGGTTTGGAGGATCCTGCCTGCAGTGAGATTAGGGAAAAGGTGGAAGGTCATTACTTTATAGTCAGGCTTTGCAGGAGGATTCCACTGCATGTTCGAGTATTATCCATAGCTTTTGGTCTGGCAATGTTCATGAGATTGAAATCATTCGAGTAAGAGAAACATAGCATTCAGAGGAGAGGGCACACGCATCCTTTCGACCCACATACTATCAACGATAAAAGCTAAAACAAGAAGAAACAAGCGAAAAGGGAAATCTCCCATCATGACATCCAACTGACAAATCAATGCAAGGAAAAGTGGTTCGATTTCACAATAAATGTAAATATAATAGCAGTAGAAAGGTGTAGAAATATCTTTCCTTTTTCTCCAGAGTCTTGCCTATCTTCTTCTCCCACAAAGCTACCAAGTCCTTGAAAGAATATGTATTGGCAGGAAGCCTCAAATATAATTTCTTGTTCAGAGTTCTTGGGTCACCCACTGCCTTGATGGTAAAAGTGACAATATCTTCCTCTTTCACAAATGCAACTTTGGCATTTCCATCCCCTAAAATCAAAAATGTATCCCTTGGTAGGGCAGTAAGGCCTGGTTGCCCCAAATTTGGCAAAAAAATACATGGCAAAACAGTTGTTGCAAACATATGTGTAGGGAATTCCTTCTGCCTCAATGGCCCTACGAATTTGACCTTGTAACCCCATGCAGTATTTGCAGGCTCGACTGCATGGACTCTATCAAAATCATTTCCAAATTCGATGGCGAAAAACTCTTGATGGTTCCAACCTCTTTGATTGCCTTGATAATGTTAAACCGATCCATTAACTTGTACGGAATGCATCGAATTATAACATCAAAAACTATTCAATCAACAACAGTGATAACCTCGAATTCTATCAACAATAAATTACTATCTTCCTTTGCTTCAAATTTTACATCTTCTTGGTTCAACACGTCCCCATCGATCAATTGGCGACCATGGACCCACGGAACATGTCAACTTTGGCATTGTGTAGTATTATTTGTTGCTCCGGGCTTCATCAATTCCACACGATCACCTCGGCAATGAATACAATAATGACAGTGTCATCTCCCACAAGGCATTCGGGAAGTCCCATTTGACGGCCCCGAGGCCCCTTCTACAAACCGCCTTTGCATCCGCCACTTTTACCACCATCATAAGCCCACTTGTGCTGGACACAACCGCACCACTTTCGTGAATTCCTCCGCCATCTTCCTGAAAATATCTCGAGATGAAGCTCGGTATGGAGATGTAATCCGGCGAGAGGCCTTGAAGGATTTAAGAAGTTCGGATTTACGAGGATTTGAAGTTGTGGACTGTTTTACAAGAAGATAAGTGGGATGGCCAAGATCAATGCTTTGGCCTTTCTTCATGGCGACCAGGTGTATCCTATTCCTCAATTAACGAGAATCCTGCTACCTTCATCTCCCAAGACATTTTCTCCAACATTGCATAGATCTCCTATGCCTGAGGGTGTGATCTGTCACCAACACAAAAAGCATGCGCCATTTTATTGGCTTCGCCGAGTTGAGCACTTGCTACGGGCCAAGTTTGATAGGCCAACAAAAACGAGCCAAAGTGTGACCGAAGTCACGGAATCGGACACAACAAGGAGAGAGAGATACTCATCTATGGGCGAGTGGAAAAAAAAATGAAACAAAGAAAGCAATTTTTGCTTCGTGAATATTCTGATAAAAACATATCCGCCTGTATGAGATACTTTTCCATGAGTTACAACGTAAAACATGTAAGAAAACAATAGAGAATCTCAACAATAATCTTCTCCAGATCTCCTGGTAACTCTCTCACTGTCACAGTTGATTTTGATAACCATATCATGAAGGAGAATCCCGAATTGAGGATGCAGTCGATACAGAACAGAAGACACCATAGTTGGATGACCTGCTTGTTGGAAGCACTCAACAAGCTTCTACCATGCTGCAACAGTAACGTCCATCTTCATCTACTTCCCCTCTTGTCCTTGATGCCCAGGAAGATGCATTGTCTACTCTTCTCTGCTCGTTTGAAACAAAACAGAAACAATTCTATAACCACAGAATTGCAGACCTCCCAAAATAGGGGTTTCCTTCCCCAAGATGTGGCGGTAGACAAGGGCATCAGGAAGTCAAAGAAAGTAGAGCAGGTAATAAAAGATACAGGTCCTTCCACCCACCACCAGCTAACAACCTAGTCGACTCCATAGCTAGGCAGGAAAGGGAATGGCGTGAAAGAGTAGATAGAAAGGAAATTAATACCCAGCAAGTGGTTAAATCAAAGTCGTCATTTGCAAAACCACATAATGGTCTGAGCACAATTTGGTGAGACAAGAAAGAAAGGAAAGGTGGTGGCCAGATTCAAGTAAAATGCATTTCCAAGAAGGCCAATAGGTCATTAAATAAACAATAAAAGTGGTGCATGCGGCCAGCAGATGGGTTACGTGGTTAGGCACGAATAAACATGTCCAAAATGGGTGAATGCATCGAAAATTTTATCATAAAAAAATAAAAAAATAAGTTATAGAACAAGACATGAGAGAAGGCTTGAGTCACCGAGGAGGAAACTAGTGGTAGAAGTTTCAAAAACAAACACAGGACAATGACCGACCACGGCGTCACAACAGAAACCCTCTGCTACTTGCGCAAACCGGTGTTGGGTCCGTGAAACGACCAACCAAACCATAAAATCGTTCACCGATAATTAACCATAATGTTGATAACAATCGACAATAAGATAATGAAGTTATCGTCGATCGATAATTAAATTAGTAATATTATTATTATTTCTATTACTATTATTATTATAACTTAACAATAATTATTAATCAAATTAAGAAGGACCGACAAACAAGCACGGTAAAAGAGAACATGATTCTCCTTTAACAAGGAAATCATAACAGGCATTGTAAGGGCCGGTAACGACAACAACAACACGACACCAGCAAACATGATGAAGAGGGAGATGATTGAGTATTCCCTGCGACTAAGGCGAAGCCCACCAATGATCGACGAAGGAACAATGACGCTCCATGTTTAGCACTCGATCGCCGCAGGATGGACAGGTGTAACGTAGAACAGGGCATTACAGAAAACACAAACCATGCATGGGTTTTCTCTCTTGTTCTTGTTATTTTTATTATGAAACCTAGGAATATGTTTGGGTTTCTATTATTGTTTGAAAATTGGAATTGTTCTTTATTTTTCTGATGAAAATTTGAAATGAAAAAAAAAAAGAATAATTTGGAAATAAAATGGGTTTTTTTGTAGATGTAAGATTTGCTTCTACATTTGATTTGGCCTTCTAGGTCTGTTGATTATTGTTTTAAATTTGGAAATTTAATGGAGATTATGCCAGATCTTAATAAAATATAGGGTCACTATGATTTGTCACAAAATGGGTTTAATATTTAAGTTCTAGTTTGGTTTGGAGTAATAGGTATGGTTGAATATTGAACTTTAATCTTGCTCCTTGTGATTTTAGCTCATCTAGAGCTCACTATTATTATGTTGATTTGAGCGATGTGAGGTCACGTATTTACAATCCTCTATCATTGTTGAAACTCTTCTTATGAAGATACTTTTTAAAAAATTGTTTCTTGTTTGGTCTAGAAATGTGAGGAAGAGCGAACTATTTGGTTTTCATAGTATTTTTAAGTTTCTTGTTAAAAATCCATGATTAAGATCTTAGGAGCATGAATGTATGAAACTCATTGTCTCTTCCTCATTCTTTCCTTGAATGAACTCGAACTAGGGTATATAACGAGAACTCCAAGTTATTTTGTGTTGAAATTTTCTTTGAACCAGTTAAAATGAAGAAATAATCCCGTTCCAATAGGGATTTGTTGAGATAGATTGTTTCATTTAGCTCATCTTATTTAGTGGTTAATGAGCTTGACTGTATGTGAGTACTAGAGTTCATTTATAACTTTGATGTTAATGTTGTTTCCAAGTTATTTAAATCATGGACTGTTGAACACTCTCTCTCTTTCTTTCTCTCTTAACTATTGGTTGGTAAAGATAACCACCATAGAAAATATATTGTTAGTTTAACAAAGTATTTGATATTAAATTCATCACTAAAATTTTTGTTAAGTAATGATTATTTCTTTGTAAGCATGACTGTTTGGCTTATTGTTGAAAGGAATGAAAGTTAGTAAGGTATTTGGTATTATATGGATTTCATTATATAATTTGGATTTTTTTATTAATGGAAAATAGTTTTGAAGGGACTATACCTTAATACAAAAAGGCTTAGAATCCAAAGAAATAGGATTAAGTACGAAAAGATGATCAAGATCCGGATATTACAATAAGCCAAGAAGTAGTCAAAAAGGGAACTACCAAGTGAAAACAGAGTAAGTATAGAACTGCTAAACAACAGCACTTAAACAACAACCTAATAGCAACAAAACAACATCCAAACCATAGCAATACTACTCTAGAGAAGTTTATTTCCTAGAAGCCATGTCGATTCTTGATTTAACGATGCATCTTGAGGTAAATAACATGAGAGTAGTGACATGTGTAGGGTCCTTGGCATTTAGTTGGGAAATGATCTGGTCCCTTTCAGCATTAGTGCCCCAAATAGCTTCTGAGATGCCACTGAGCATGGTAATGCTTCTGACCTATTGTTCTAGAAAATCATAGATAGCCCTGAAAATTGAGATGTTATGATCATGTCGTTCCTTAGAATTCCCTAGTCTATTTTCCAGGGAATTCAATTTCTTATAAATTTCATTTACCTTTGTATTTCATATCCAATTTCTTATATATAATTTGGATATTATTTTTTAATTCTCTATTCATTACGGAAATATAAATTATAGAGTAAGAAATTGAAATGCATACACTAGTATTTTATTGACTATTACGACTAATGATTCATTTGTTATTCAATTATGGGAATGGATAATGAGTTCATTTTGAAAAATTATTTGAATACAACAAATATACAACGATGAATATTTCATTATTGATAGTATTATTTGATAAATATATTAAAAAATTGAAGGATGATGATACAAATTCTATTCTTGATCATTTTCATAGTATGATACTTAAACTTTCAAAAGTTATATTTATCAGGTTGTATTAATGATATGTTTGTAAACATACCTTTTATTACGAAGTGTCATTTTATTTTAGCAATGATAACTACTTAATTAATGAACTAAGAATTTCATTAGTTATCAATTAATTTAACCTTAACTTATTCTATCATTTCATTTAAATATAACAAGAATACGAGTTGTTTAACTCATGTCGAGTTCTTTGAACTAGCCCATATATACATTTTCTCTCTCCTACAGTTTGTAGGAAGGAATGACATTCATGAAGTGATTGATTGGATTGTTTACACATGATTAGGTCATGAATTATTTGTTTTAAATGTTATAAGGATTATTGTATTTATTTGTTAAACGTGAGTGTATTATCTTCGCAATTTGATTAACGGGCATATTTCCTAATGTATTGTCATGATGAATTGTATATCATTATTTATAAAAATAAGGGCTTGTCCTTTATAAGTTTTAATAAAATCCTTTACTATTTTGTATCGTATTTTGTTGGATATGAAAGTGTTTGTATATTTTTGGGTAATTGCAGCAAGTTGGTGGACCAAAAGGGGTCATAAGTGGATGTCATATTGCAAAAAACAGTAAAATCTCAACTTGTAGGGATTATTAGCAATACGCGCACTTAAAATTAGAAAAGTTATATGAATATGAATCATAGCATCCAAAATCTAGTTTCTATACTATTTTTTTAAAAAATGAATAATTTTAGCTATATTAAACACTCAAAATTCTATGACTTGGTTTTGTTTTTTTAACCTATAAGATTGAAGTCTGTTTGCCCACGATTTGGATGAGAAAATCTTGTTTTTTTTTCCTTTGGTGAAAATTTATATGTCGTTGTCTATCTTGGGATGGATTTTATTTTGTATTTTTTTCGAAAATGTTTATTTAATGATTTTTTTTGGGAAAGTGGTCGAAAAAAATTTAGAAAATAGAGAACTTTCCTTTTTCCCACCATAGATATCAAAAATATTCAAATCAAATACTTTATTTTAAATGTGTATATAATTTTTCCACACTTTAGATGGTATAGGTTTTATCACATTTTGACAAGCGAAATGAAAGTTGTAGTCTTAAACGTAGACATGAACATTCACATGAAACAATATCTTAAATACTTACTGTTAGTAAAAATTATAAAATGATATTTATCTTATTCTATTCACTTTAAATTCAAAATTTCTATGAAGCTAACACAGTCTCCCCTATGCGATGGTACCATTTTTGTGAGATGTTTTTATTTTTTCGACATGGTTCAAGTCTGCGAGAAGATAAAATTTGAATTTTTGGCCTTTCACATGTCATAATGACCTCCCATAGCTATCGTTGGGGAAAACAGAGATTTCCCGAGCCTTGAGGGTCACATTTAATGATACTGAAAGAACCATGATCACGGTTCTAAATAATAGAACCATGATTGCGGATATTAAATCATATTTACATGGATCCCAACGTTCAAATTACCATGTGATTTTACTAAATAAATTACTTGTGAAATTCTATCACTTTCTACACATTTTTCTTATCATCGGAAGAAAAACATCATGGGAGACAAGAAACAAAGTCAAAAAAGAAATCAATAAGTGAAAAACACCGGACGAATTAGACACACAAATATTTCAAGATTTTGAGTGAATGCGAAAATTTCGTGAATCAAGAAGAGGTTCATCTTCAACCCCTACTATTGTAAGAAATGAGGAACCGGTAAATTATTTACCGTCAATGTTGAATATGAATTAAGTACTCGTGATGAAGATGTTTTTGCAGTCAATATTGAAGATGAATTAAATACTTGTGATGTAACTGATGTTGAAATTGAAGGAGACAATGAAAATGTGAATCGGAAATTCGGGTTAAAACTATAGACAAGCAAAATTTGACAAAAACACCTCCTAGGATTTTACGTAAGAAACCTAATAATTTTATTGAAATTGATGAGAAAATTTTGAAACCAATGGATAACAAAATTTTTGAATGGAAAATCAGAAGAAAAACCATTTGAAATTTGGGATAATCATTTTAAAATTTTAAATGATTCCCAAAGATGTCGATTGTTGATTAGTTTGATGAAATTGAATAAAATGAGACCTACATTAAACACCTTAGGATTGACAACATCTAATATACGTGGTCAAACCTCTACAATTATTGAAAACCTTCATGATGCATATCACATTGTTGGTGTCGAGACGCCTGAGGATAGTAATGTTGTGCGTCATGTACTTGCTACTAGTGTTGTTAGTGAATCAACAAGAAAACAACGTTTGATTAGGAAAATAAGTCAAATGTTGAAAGTTAATCTAAAAAAGCTAATGAAAGCAATTGAAAGGTGTAATATCCTTCAATCACTCAATAACACTTATTTTTGGGCATTTTCAACTAGAGCACCACATAAGGACAAAGATATATCGATGTTATAAGAGAAGTTGTTATTGAATTTTGGCATGATAACACTAGAGTTTCACTTAATACAAGAGATGTTGTAAAATGGAGATTTGGTTCTACTAATCGCGATCCACATCCAAAGCATTTTTAGATATGGGGTGATTGCACCAAGTTGGGGGCTAAAAGGGTGTCTTAAGTGGATGCATTTTTACGAAAAGAAAAAACTTCAACTTGTACGAGTTTTTGAAATAGTTACACTCAAGATTGGAAGATGTTGTAGAAATATGAATCGTAGCATTTTGAGTCTAGTTTCTAAGCTACTAAATTTTATTGAAAACAAATAAGTTTAAGTGGGTCAAACAACTACAATACCAACATGTATTCCTATTTTTGTCAAAAAAACATAATAGAGTGACTTTCATACCCCCACCATTTTTGAGCACCATTAAGTATTTTTGAAAACCCTTTAGTAGAAAGATAGCTAGGAGCATAGTTTACATTTAGATATTTTTTAGATTTTTTTAACGAGTATTTTTTTATTTATGATTTTATATTACATAAATGTTATGTTTTGAAAAATAACAGATCTCCAAATGTGCCCTCCCCTAACTACCTCAAAAATATCAAAAATTAGATTTTTTTTGAATATGTATAGAATTATGCCTAGTTTGTGCTAGTATAATTTTTTCAATTTCTATGACCCAAACAAAAGATACATGATGAAATATAGACATATTTAAACTTCAAAAAATAGCTATAAAAAGGCATAGTTAGAAAATAAATAATACGGAAACCTTATATTAGTCGAAATTTTGAAAAATTATATTTTTAGAAATAAGAAACTCTACTATGAGTCGTGGTATAATTGTTTTTAAATGGATCAATTGTTTTATTTTCATTTATCATAGAGGAAGTGGCTTTTTACATTTTCCTATAAAAACACATTGTTTGTTGTGTTTGTGCAAGTCCATGCCTCAGGGTTGGGGATCCAAACCGGATCCCAAGCCTTGAGGCATGTGTTGGAAAAGGTAAAAATCATAATGCGTACGTGTTATGCTTTTTTTATATATTGTGGCCCCCCAACATCCCTTTCATCTCTTTCACGGAATTCTGCATACATTCTATTTGGTCTACACTTTTCTCTACATTCTTGCATGATGTTTTAGTAGTTCATTTTGTCCCCTACCCCACTAGTTGATTTTTATAATCATGGGAAATAAAATTTGAGATAAGGAGAAGAGGAAAGTCAAGAACAAGACACCGAGCAATTGGAAGAGATGAAAGTAAACAAATTAAAGAGAATGCAAAATCTTCGTTTAGGGAAAGGTACATCTGCTATATCAAATGCAGCTAATGTATTAGAAAATGGGGATGAAATACATAATGAAAATGTAGAGAATAATTATTTTGCAATGAATAATGATATTGAATTGAATGCTAATACTTTGTATGGATGAAGAAATTGATATGAATCCAATTGTTGAACTCTTACCCGAGAATCCAAATGCTAACCACGAAACTTGTATGAAAACACTTTGAATGAAGAAAGTAACCTTGTAAATGAATCTTCAGCTCTAAGAACACCTTCTTCCATTTTGCAAAGAAAACCAATTCACTTATTTAAAATTGATGAAAACATTATAAAACCAATGCTTAACAAAATGTCCGAAAGAAATGCGAGAAGAAAAGCTAGTGGAATTTGGGATAATTACTTTGAGAATTTAAATGACACACAAAGATGTCAATTATTTATTACATTGATGAATTAAATTAAGATGAGACCTATAATGAAGACCCTGGGGTTAAGAACATGTAATGTTTCTAGATCAAAATGCGTCGATTGTTGAAAACATACATAAAGCATACCAAACTATAGGTGGCAAAATATGCACCAAAGATAGTAATGTTACACGGTGTGCACTTACTAATTGTATAGTAAGTGATAAAACAATTAATAAATGCTTGATTAGAAAAACAAGCAAAAGTGATTTGAAGCTAAACAGAAAAACACTAATGAAAGCAATAGAGAGATAGAAACATCTTGAGTCACCAATAACACTAACTATTGGGATTTCTCTAGTAGACTTCCACGAAAAGACAAGAATACCTCTAACATTCTAAAAGAATTAATTGTAAAATTTTGGAATGAGAACACAAGGGTGTCACCGAATAGAAGAGATACAGTAAAAATAAAAATAGGTTCTTGTAATCATGAATTGTGTGTAAAACATTTCTTAGATATGAATCAAACACAATTGTTCTCTAAGTTTAAGAATGAAAATCCACAAATCAACATTAGCCAAAGATTCTTTGAAATGAGAAAACCCTTTTTGCACTCAATCACTCACATACCACTTGTTGCAGGCATCATGTTGAATTTTCAATGCATTATGATGTTTTTGGTCAAATACGTAGTGTTTTGCATACGACATCATGTTGCATGTAATGAAATTACTTGTATAATTCAGATCATGAGCAGAAATATAACACCAAATAACACAATATTCCATAATAATGATCTCAATATGCAATTAGAATAGCTTCGCCACTTCGAGGGGGAAACCTCCAAACCATATAATAATACTCAAATGCTCCAATGATGATGAATTACTACCTACAATCCCCTATATATACTATTCATATGTTATGGCCATCACCAAGGCTGACCTACTAAGCATGAGAAAGTATAAATGATATAATAAAATGATATGGTAAGCCACAAGTCGGCTACTCATATCCTAATACAAGCAATAGGTTAAGGGCGTAGCATGCCCTTCCCCTTCAAAGAAACATTGTCCCCAATGTTGAGAAGCTCTGGGTGCTGCTGCAAGAATGTCATATCTTCCCATGTTGCATCTTCATTGTCCATATTCTTCCACTTGATCAGGTACTCAGTAATAACCCGTGTCCTCAATCTTTTAGTGTGTGTTTGAAGGATGCATTCAGGTTCTAATTTGACCCTCCCCTCCTCATCGAGCTCAAGTAACACTGTTTGGGCTGATACACTCTGTCCAATTAATTTCTTCATGTAAGAAACATGAAATACTGGATGTATTCTAGTGGATTGTGGAAGTTCTAATTTGTATGCTACAGTACCAATCTTCTGCAATACTTGATAGGGGCCATAATACTTTGGTGAAAGTTTGTTATCCTTTTGTTGTTGTTTCAAAGACATTTTCTTATATGGTTGTAACCACACAAAAACCCAATCACCAACTTCAAAATGTCTTTATGTGCGATGTTGATCAGCCCGTTCCTTCATGTAATTTTGTCTTTGTTGGTTGGATATTTTGTCAAACCAAAATATGAGGTTCAACCACAGTATATGGGATTAAATCCCTCCTCAAAGATAGGTGAGGCTGCCTGCTTATTGCTAATCTAAAACACGGTAAACAATATATACAGTATTCACACTAATCTAACCATTGGGGGTTGGGATGGAATCCCGAAATCCACATTCACACGATTCAAGGGTATTTCTTCCTTAAATGAACTGGGTTAGAAACTGTTACAATGAAAGAAGCACAATAGAAAGGAAATGGGAGAAACGTATTTTCTTTCGAGTAAACACAGAGCACGAAATAATCATACGAGTTTTAGATCACAAATATAATGTCCAAAATAATCAGAAACACTAAGATCTATGCGAAAGAATAGCTTAAGATCATGAACATAAGAACAACTTTGTCTTAAGTAAGATATATTTCACAACACAAAGTCGTAAAACAATATCGATTCCTATTCTTCAAAATGATTGAATGAAAACACAAAGTTTTTCTTCTTTCCAATAGCCCCCAAATATTCCAAAAAAACTCGACCCTTTGGAATGCATAAGCATTCCTTATTTATAACAAAAGAAGTAGAGATAAAATAGGGCGATCCTAAAAAAGCGTTTTAACAAGAGTTCTGTTTTGCTTGATTCTCACGCAGGAGATCAAGTCAAAATATGATTCAAAAATGTGACGAAACAGAAATGAAAAAGACATGTCGATTTCAAGATTGAAATGACATGAAACGTTGAGACTTAATCTGAATCATCATCCTTTGCTCCTTCCTCTTTTTCTTCCTCCAGCTGAGACTGTTTGCTCTGAAATTCCTGGAACTTCCGAATTATGCCTTGCATTTCGTTTTCATCAGGCACAGTGGAATGATCATTCCAAATTTCACAAGTTTCATGAGTATCGCTGGTATTGTCGGGAAGCTTTTTCAATCCTTTGCTGAGCTTTCTTAAGGCCTCCAAAGAATGTTCAACCCTTACCAACCGATCCATGATCTCAAGGTCAAATCCGCTTATTGGTTCATGCTGAACAGACTCTTGGATTTGCTTGAAGAGATCATCTGCTGATAGGATACCTGAGTTCCCAACTGACACCTTTGGACAAATCTTCAGCAATTCTTCTTCCAGATCACTTTTCCCATCAATCAATTTATCCCTTGATTCTCTCAACTTACTGCAGGCTTCATTGAGAATCTTTATTCTGAACCTGATGGCCTTGGTTAGCTGGAAATGCTTATCTGTATGTGGGAGAATACCTTCTTCTACCAAGAGATGTGCTGGTATTTGCTTTAACACCTGGAGAGCTTCATAAGTCAAATCAAGATGTCCAATTTCTTGAGAAATCTCCTCATCCATCTTTTCTCCATCCTTCTGAATGTCTCCCAAGGACTGATGAACTTGCACCACGTCTTGAATTACTTCCTTTCCCTGTTGGAGCAACCTTTGGATCCATTCATCAACCACCCTTCCTTTTTTAGCAATCTTTTCAATTGTAGGCACCGATGAGAAATCGAATCCGACAGAAACAGAAGAAGGTGGTATGGATTCAAGGGGTTTCGAGAGTTTAATCAAAACCTCTGTCAACTGCTCCACTTTTTCCTTGAGCTCATCTCTGCTGTCCTTTGTTTCTTTCAACTTTTGGCACAACACGTTTATGGAATCCCGTGCATCTTGTTGCGCCCCTTAACAGTGTCACTTTCCTAGAGCCACCACAGTTACACGATAATCGAGAGGTTGTTATATCCTCTCTAGTTTTGTCAGTCGAGGAGTGGCAATCTCTGCGAACTTATCTCCTGAAGCATCCACCAAAACCCTTGAAACTGTTTTGGGTTTCTTGGCTGATTTCGCAGTAGGAGCCTTGAGTGAGCTGAAATCAAAGGCTGGTAGGGGCACAATCACCTTCCTCTTCCTCGGAGTTTGCTCGAGTAGCCATTGCGGCGTATCAGAGGGAGTTGCCATGGTTGCAGAAGCTGGTATCATACCCTCAAGGGGAGAAGATTCTACTAGTGGAGGAGGAATAGTTACCAACGTGGTAGTAGATCCAATAAAAAGAGGCACAGGAGGGGGCGTGTTGGTGATCACTTGGGTACCAGCAGAGAGGGGTGAAAGTCCAGAGAAAATAGTGGCCATTACTGAAGAAGTTGTTGGAGAATAAGGAGGTAGGAGTGGTTGTGTGGAAAGAGGCACAGATCCAGACTCCAAAGACTTGGATGCAAGAGATAAGGTCTCTTCAGTTGAGCAATCAGCAAATGGTGAAGACAGAAGCTGGCTTCCTCCTTCTTCCAAATTAATTTCTCCTATTTCTGGTGGTGTTGGTGATTCTGGCACATTCACCGTTTCTACTGGAGAAACAATTGAAGAGATTTCTCTTTCTTTTCTCTTTTTGACAATCTTGACCTTTATAGGCTCCCTAGAAGATTTTCTGTCCTTTTCCTTTTTGGAGGGCCCCGCCTCTGAAGCAGCCAACTTTGAAAACTTATCATCTTTAAAATTCATTCCCCAAGAGGAGAGCCATGCTTTGGTGCGAGCAAGGATTAGAGCCGACCTATCTGTAATAGAGGCTTTTTCGCTGGCTGACCAATCAATAGGTGGGAAAACATATTGATCCTCCTTTAGTCCATCATAGGAAAGATCCAAAACACTTTCATTGTCACCCGTACCTTCTGGTAAATCAGCAAGCTCCAGTGTTTGAATCTCAGCAATAGTCAATCTGCTATTATCCTTTCTGCGAACAGCAACCTCATTACGCAGATCTACCCAAATATCCTCTATGTTTGGCCTATGCAGATGTTGGGTTCCATATGCTCTGAGCACTCCTCGGATATCAAAACCGTCTCGAGGCTTCATATGCTTTTTCAATTTGTCCTGAAGTTCGTGGACAACATTTTTGGCTTTCACTCTTGTTGAGCAGTATATCTCCCAATAGAAATTGGGAAGGATACTTATGTTTGCTTTGTTGGAATACTATTAAGCAACTCCATATCAGTCTCCCAATATCGATACATCCCCATTTATGTAAACTTCTTGAATTGTAAGAAGATCATCCCCATTTAGAAACTTGTCTTCCTCATCTGAGACTCTTGTCTTCCTCGGCTCTCGGGTTTATCCTGCGAGATATTTTCATAGAAGAAGGCATCATTCACCCTCCTGAAATGGTCTTTGGACCCCTTCTTTGTCAATTGAGGAAAGTATTGATATACATGGTTTGCCGTTTTGCTTCCCTTGGTATCCAGCCCGGGATAGTTCCTCATCCCATTCTTTGCGTATGTGATATATGAAGACATATAAAATTTCCCGATTGATGAAGACCGTTGTCATTTGGGAATCAATCTCATTGCTGATGAGAGTACCCCAGTCGATCCCTTGCTGATTCTTCTTGATGGTGATCATAAATTGATACATCCATCCTTGAAATACATTTGATTCGGGAAAACCAAAAACCCGACTCAGTAGGGTGATGATGTCATTGATTTCTTGGATGAAATCACTCCTGGGGATAATCCTTGGAAATCGGAGATAGCTGTTTTGGGTTTGATCAGGAACTTCTTGTTCACATGTTTGATGCAGTCTTCCTGATCGTTGTCCCAGGCTTTCTGAGCTGACTTGATGTCCAACTCTCCATACTCGTCAAAATTAGGCAATTTGAGGAGATCATCAAAATAACCTCCATCCAATTTGACCACTACTTCACCTGATTGACTTCTCACGAGACGAGGCAGAGTCATAGCTGGATGCACAAGCCATTGAGATGAATTCTGGACACTTGAGTAGACATGGGAAGACCCGCTGCAGAGGCAAGCCACTATCTTTATAGTTTTCATCCATGGAGTTTGGGAAGAACTCCTCACCTACTCAGAAATTTTAAACTTATATTTCAGTTCGGTGTCTTTTCGAGATGGACCAGTAGTTCAATCAATATATCGATGGAAGATTCCAAGCTTTTTAAACTTATATTTCATTGAGAATCGACTTCTCGGTCTTTTCTGAGATGGACCCGATGGAAGAATGAAGGATATCGAGGAGGAAGAAAGTTTGAAGCTTGAAAATCCGATGTGCTCTTTGTCGAAACTTCGAAAAGCTGACTTTGATAATGTCGGAAGAAACGGAAAGCCCGATCTTTGCCGATGATGTCGGAAATCTTGAAAACCCGATGCGCTGGAGGTGTCGGAACTTCCGAAAAACCCGACACGTTTGATAATGTCGGAACTTCTGAAAAACCCGACACGTTTGATAATGTCGGAACTTTGGGAAAGCCCGGCACTGCCGATGATGTCGGGAACACTGGAAAGTCCGGCAAAACCTTCAATATACTTTGGGTCTGCGACACTGCAAAACAGCCTTTGAAACCCCAGAAGAGAAAAATCAGGGTTTTTGTGTTGAATTTCCAACATGCAATCTCCTTTTAATCATTCATGTACCAGGCATATAATAAAAATTTGAGGAAATAGCACCAAATGGTAATTTAGAAGAGATAAACCCTAAAACCTAAACCCCTTTTTCAAAATAACTCCAGAAAGAAGAAGAATAAAAATCCCTCAAAACCCAGCAAGAAAATGGGAAGAACTCACGTGGAATCAATCCATAAAAACTAGGAACCAAGAATGGAGAGAGAAATACCTTCAACCAGAGAAAGGGAAGATCGAAAAATGGCGAATCGATCGGGCACAGGTGAGCTTTCGGGCTTCGAGGTTGGAAGAGCATGTACGAAAAATCCACGAGTTAAAAATAAGTCCGGTAAAAATGACGTGGAAATCCACGTATTTATAAGAAAATTGTAATTAATACACTTCAGCTCGGCACGTGCCAACTCACCGACAACTCGGCATGAATGCCATGTCAGCATGTTTGAGAGGTCCGAAAACCCGACACAAAGGAGGCTTAGTGCAATTCGGGCTTTCGGGTTTGGAAAACACAAGACATAAAGCATGAGATGTTTAGATGCTTCACAGCTCCGAAAACCCGATACAAAGGACCTAATCGGACTTCGGGTATCGGGAACAGGTGACACAAAACATGTTTTGAATAAGACATGTTCCGATGCGCCGGAGGTCCGAAAACCCGATTTACTCAATATGAAGCGGGTTTCGGGTTTCGGAAAATAGGTGACACAAAGCATGTTAAAACTCATGTCGAACTGTTGGACAAACCCGAAAACCCGAATTTCTCAATATGAGGCCAAAAAGTGAAAATCAACTCCAAAAATTTCGTAGGGGTTATCTAATCGTTTTGTCGTAAACTCAAAACGGAGATAACAGCTGGCTCCAGCTGGGGACTTTCTTTGTAATACCAAAGGAAGAGAACTCAGAATCTCTGGTTTCGCGGACCAGAGCCTTATCCATTGGGCTACGGAGAAAAGAAGAAAACCAAAACAAAACAAAACGAAGAAAGAAAGAAAACCAAAAGCAAACACACAACAAAACAAAGTAAAATATGTACAATGCAAGAGAGCATCTTGCATTAATGGTGGAACAACTTTAGATGTTGTCCACTGAAAGGCAACGGGAGTAGTCCTCCATCCAGATATGATAGCAGGAAACTATTTTCGCCATTCAGCTCATGGATTTTGAAAGGTCCTTTCCACAAAGAATCAAACTTCCCGTGCATTCCTTTTTGTTCTCTTCTCTTATCCCAAAGCAACACCAAATCTCCAATCTGGAAGTTACGCTGCTTTGATTTTTTGTCAAAAATTTTCTTCACTCTGCTCTGATGATCTGCGATGCGATCAACCACCTTGATTCGTTCCTCTTCTAGCCTGGCTAGGTACATAACCCTCTTCTCGATAGAATTCTGAAAAGCCGCATCTTCACCGCTTTTGCCAAAGCTGCAGGCGGCAATTCTCTTGAGATAGGTATCTCGCATCAATCCCGTATAGCAATTGGAAAGGAGACATCCCTATGGCTCGCTTTGGAGTGATCTGATCAGCCCACAACGCATCATACAATGCTTTGTGCCATGTCCTCTGATTTTCATCCACTAGTTTCCTAATTATGGTAACCAGATTTTTATTGCTGGACTCAGCTTGCCCATTGCCTTGAGGATAATAATCAGATGAGTGAGCCAGAGTATACCGAATCCATAGCAAAATTTAGTTAACTCATGTGATGAGAAATTAGAAGCATTATCATTCTGATCTTATGAGGTACACGAATCGACAATTATATTTTCCTTAAGGAACTTGCAAACAGCTTCAGAAGTTGCTTGCTTGATTGGTGCGGCTTCTACCCACTTGGTAAAATAGTCTGTAGCAGTCAGCACGTAGTTATGTCCAGCACTGGAGGTAGGATTCAATGTTCCGATGAAATCAATCCCCCATTGGTGAAAAGGTTCTTCAATCACTACAGGCTTCAGAGGAAGAGCTGCTAACTTGGGGCGACCAACGAAATGTTGACAAGCTTCACATTTGGATACCCATTCTGCTGAATCCCGGAAGAGAGTAGGCCAATAGTACCTAGCCCGTAGGATCTTATACGCTGTTACAGAGGATGAAAAATGTCCTCCATGCTAGGCTATGGAAGGATTCTAATAACTTTTCCTGTTGTGATTTATCAACACAACGCAAGAAAACACCATCAATACCTTTCTTGTATATTGCATTATTCCACAAAAGGTATTTTGCAGATCTCAACTTGACGGTCCTCTTCTCCTTTTGATTTAAATGCGGGGGCATTCACCATAAGTTAGGAAGAAAGCAATGTCCGTGTACCATTCATCGGTCGTACTCACGAAAAGCACCATGGGCAGCTCTGAAGAAGTGTCTTGAGTCTTTTCATACTCTGCTTCGGCATGATTTTCTGCAATTAATTGGCACAGGCCCCTTCCTCGTACCAACTTGGTAGGTCGATGTCTAAATCATACTCCTGAACCTTAGCTATCCAAGTACCTCGTTGACTTCCCAGCTCTTGTTGAGTCAGAATGGATTTAACAGCAGTATCAGGAACGAGAACGAGAGTATGGGAATTCAGCACATAGTACCTGAAATGTTTTACTGCTCGCACCACTGCGTAGGCATGCTTTTCAATCTGTGACATCTTCAATTCATGTTCTTTCAATGGACAGCTCATGAATGCGATGGGAGCTTCGATGCCTTCCCCATTTTCCTGCATCAGGATGGCTGACACTGTGTGGGCAGAGGCGTAGCTGTACATGATGAAATTTTTCTTGAAATCTGGACATACTAAGATAGGAGCGCAAGCAACTGCCCTTTTTGATTTCTTCGAATGCAAGCTTCCCTTCTGTACTCCATCTAAATGGAACTTTGCCTTTCATCATTCCAAGGATATCCTTGGTTTTGTCAGTGAAATCAGGTACAAATCTTCTCAAGAAATTAACTTTTCCGAAGAAAGAATGAACTCCGGTTTTACTTGTGGGTAAGGTGAGGCTCTGAATAGCCTTTACCCTTTCTGGGTCAATTTTAGTTCCTTCTTTAGTCACAATATGACCCAGCAGCTTTCCTTCGGTCACCCCGAACATGGACTTCTTGGGATTCAATGAAATCCCGTGACGTCTGCATCTCAAAAGTACTTGTTCTAAATGATCATAATGATCACTCCGTTTTTTAGAGAAAATGGTCAAGTCATCCAAATACACAACTATGACCTTGCCCATCAAATCTCTGAATGCCAAGTCCATAGCTCTCTGAAAAGTGGCTCCGGCGTTGATCAAGCCGAAAGGCATCCTCCTGTAAGCAAAGGTACCCCATGGGGTCGTGAAGGCCATCTTGTGTTGATCCTCTGGTATTACCTCGACTTGGTTATATCCTGAAAATCCGTCGAGCATGGAAAGCATTTCTGATCCAGTAATAGTTTGTAATACCTGATCCATGATAGGCAAGGGATAGTTATCCTTCAGTGAGGACTGATTCAAGTTCGGAAGTCAACACAGATCCGGATTTCACCATTCTTCTTCCTGACAGGAACAATGTTAGCAATCCAAGTGGAGTGATGGATTGGAAAATAATTCTAGCATCTAACATCTTCGAATTTCTGCCGGGATAGTTCTGAGATCTTGGGATTGTAATGTCTTTGCTTTTGCATGCGGCTTCACATCGGGCTTGAAAGGGATCTTGTCTTTGTACATCTTTGGGCTTGAAGGATTTTAAATCTGCATAAGACCAGGCCAACACATCGATGTATTTCTTTAAAAGCGAAGTAAATCTTGCCTTCTCTTCAGGAGAACAACATTTCCCAATATTCACCATCCGAGGTTGATCAGACGAACCTAGATTGATTTGATCTACTTCAGAGGAAGAAACTCCTTCGACTTGCCTTTTGTTTTGGATAAAACGATCATGCTTATCAAACAAGCCCTCCAAAGAAACCAAACCTTTAGGTATCTTGTTGCCTTTCAGCTGGATAAATTCACCATCAACCTCCTGATATGGATCTGAAATAGTTTCACGGAAGGCTGATTCTGAACCTTCAAAATATAACTCACTGAAATTGTCAGCCTTTTCTAGAAAAGCCAACACCTGTTGATCATCATTGAACACTTGCCAATGAGTTGCATTATCTGGGATACTGGGACGATACACAATCTCGATAGAGTATGTATCTTGCTTGAACTGAGGATGAGGGAGAAGAAGGGATGCAGATACGGCCAAAGAATCAGCCTTGTCATTATAATCTCTCAAAACTGCCCTAATAGAAAATGCATCAAAGCATTCTATACTATCCCAAACTTTATTTCGGTAATGTTTCAACCGATCATTTTTCACCTGATATATACCCCTGACCTGATTGACAATCAGCTCCGCATCTCCCTGAACCTTGAGATTTTGGATTCCCTTTTGTCTGGCCATTTCTAATCCTAATAACAGGGCTTCATATTCGGCCGTGTTGTTAGTATTATCAAATTGCAACTTGTAAGCTGATGGGAAAATCTCGGAGCTAGGAGATATAAGAACAACACCCAGTGCTTTTGATCCGAGAGGTTGAGCAGCTACCATCAAATTCGAGCGTCCAAATAGCATTGGGATCTTCTTCTTCAACATCTCTGATAGGTATCTCTAAAGTCATGAAATAATTCCCAAAGCTAGCATCTTCGAAAAGAATCGAGCTTTTGGATCATCTGATTTGGTCACCAAATACTTCGCCTGTGGTTCAGGATGAAGAACCTGATGAACCCCATTGACCGGGATCTTAGCTTTGGTCCAATCCATATTAATCTCTCCTCCGACGTCTTTACAAAATCCTCTACCCAAGAGGATACCGTAAGCTGCAGGAATATCGGCAACTAGAATAGTCATTTTCACTCTCTTATCAGGAAAGGCAACAAATGCAAACTGTGCATCTTTGATTTGACCAATCAAAGGGACTTGTTTAGTTTCCATGGAATAGCACCGTCCATATGACTTAGTCAAAGTAAGTCCAAGGGCATGGGCCACTTTTGCGGGCATAACATTATCAGAGGCCCTGAGTCGATGATGCAATTGCTGAGTTTAAACCCATTTATAAGTAGAGACAAATAGAATGGTTCAATTTTTCCTGAGGAAGAAGCAGAGGTCAGATTGTTCTGTGGTGGGAGTTGAGTAGGATTTGGAAGGAGACCTTTTGAAGGTGATGGAACAGCCGCTTTACTTCTGATGAACTTGGCGACTTTTCAAACTGTTCGGATTATTGAAGGTATTACCTTGACATTTGAATTTTGGTTCTCTTTGCATGATCAATAATGTCAAAAAGCGGTATAAGAAAGGAATGATGGTAGGCTCGGATCTAATTACATGAGCTTGTCTTTGAAGCACTTGATCTTAGGAGAAGGAGAATAAGGAGCAGCTTTGCCTTTTTGGTAACCTCTCTTTCAGTTTGCGCCGAAATAGGGGTACCCCTCTTAACTATGGATATGGGAGGTTCCTTATTCTTCTCCTTAGTGTTTTCAAGAGGTTTTACGGGATTACGAGATTGGGACCAGTGAAGACAGCAAATGACCCGACCATCGGCACACATTCATCTTCATCGTATTCCAAATACCCAATCTTTGAGTCATGGTGACTCATCATAAGACTCATCGGCATATCCACGAAGCTTGAAAGCCTCACGGGAATCTTGTTCTTCTCCTTCATCGTCTTCTTCAATTATTTCTCTGCTTTGCATTGATGGAGGAGCTTGATTGCTAGTCTCGGTTGAGCAGGAGTTAACCGTGGCCTATCTCTGGCAGGTGCACCATTGTTGTTATTGAAATTCCGTCTAGGGATATCCCGATACGGAACATTGCTCACCTGTTGGGACATTTGCTTTTTTAAAGCAATTAAATCGTTAGCCATTTTTTGAAACATAGGATCAGTGTTACCTTGAGAAGAACCTTGATTTTTGAGTTTGGGTATGTCTTTCTTGATCCTTCCGGCCAAGATGAGATCATCCTCTATTTCAGTAGCTGTTGACTGAGCAGTAGCCAAATCTGGGATAACCGACCTTCTTAATAAAAAGCTTATATCAGGAGGTTGAGCATTGATGAAGAAGCATTTTTGGTTTTCCAGAGTAGGTACCGCTATTTCTGGAATCTTCCGGATCAGCTTGTTGAACTTTGCCACGAATTCCCGCATAGGTTCATGCGATTCCTTCTTCATATGCGTGAGCTGAGCTAACAAAGCATGGGAATCTTCGGCTGGTTTGAAACGTGCTTCGAACTTAGTCCGCATGGTAGCCCAGTTTGCGATGCATGCATTCGGGAGGTGATAAAACCATTCAGCTGCTGCACCCTGCAACGTTTCAACGAAGAGTCGGACGGAGACATCTTCGTGGGCTACTCCGAGAACACCGCATGCAACAAAGAAAGATGCTATGTGCTCGTCAGGATGCTGCTTCCCATCCCCATTGAACTTGGGAATGTTTTTACGCGATCCACGTGGTAACTCATTCAATGGAGGAGTCAAAGAAAGAGGACCAATAACTGCGCCCCAAGGCACAGGTTGAACCGCCATCCTCCTGAAAAGAGTGCGTACAGGGATCCGAGTATCAGACAAGAGTAGTGCACGACAAGTTGCAGATGCTTCCTGTTCCACGGGGATCTAGTTTCTCCGAACAGGCGAAGAACTTCTGGTTCGGTTAGAGACAATCTGTCGGGAGAAAGACTGAAATTGTGCTGTTGCAGTAACTCAAAGAGCGGATCAATTTCACCTTGAGCTCGGCGGGACCGAGTAAAGATCTTCCTGGCCAGCTTGAACTGAAAGGAGATCTTGTTGAAAATAAGGCAAATACGGAGTCGCCAGACACCGAGAGGATAAGCTTTATACTATAGATCCGTACTCCCCAGCGGAGTCGCCAAAAACTGTTGGTTGGATATTTTGTCAAACCAAAATATGAGGTTCAACCACAGTATATGGGATTAAATCCCTCCTCAAAGACAGGTGAGGCTGCCTGCTTATTGCTAATCTAAAACACGGTAAACAATATATACAGTATTCACACTAATCTAACCATTGGGGGTTGGGATGGAATCCCGAAATCCACATTCACATGATTCAAGGGTATTTCTTCCTTAAATGAACTGGGTTAGAAACTGTTACAATGAAAGAAGCACAATAGAAAGGAAATGGGAGAAACGTATTTTCTTTCGAGTAAACACAGAGCACGAAATAATCATACGAGTTTTAGATCACAAATATAATGTCTGAAATAATCAGAAACACTAAGATGCTATGCAAAGAATAGCTTAAGATCATGAACATAAGAACACTGTCTTAAGTAAGATATATTCCACAACACAAAGTCTGTAAAACAATATCGATTCCTATTCTTCAAAATGATTGAATGAAAACACAAAGTTTTTCTTCTTTCCAATAGCCCCCAAATATTCCAAAAAATCTCGACCCTTTGGAATGCATAAGCATTCCTTATTTATAACAAAAGAAGTAGAGATAAAATAGGGCAGATCCTAAAAAATAGCGTTTTAACAAGAGTTCTGTTTTGCTTGATTCTCACGCAGGAGATCAAGTCAAAATATGATTCAAAAATGTGACGAAACAGAAATGAAAAAGACATGTCGATTTCAAGATTGAAATGACATGAAACGTTTGAGACTTAATCTGAATCATCATCCTTTGCTTCTTCCTCTTTTTCTTCCTCCAGCTGAGACTGTTTGCTCTGAAATTCCTGGAACTTCCGAATTATGCCTTGCATTTCGTTTTCATCAGGCGCAGTGGAATGATCATTCCAAATTTCACAGGTTTCATGAACATCGCTGGCAGTGCCGGGAAGCTTTTTCAATCCTTTGCTGAGCTTTCTTAAGGCCTCCAAAGAATGTTCAACCCTTACCAACCGATCCATGATCTCAAGGTCAAATCCACTTATTGGTTCATGCTGAACAGACTCTTGGATTTGCTTGAAGAGATCATCTGCTGATAGGATACCTGAGTTCCCAACTGACACCTTTGGACAAATCTTCAGCAATTCTTCTTCCAGATCACTTTTCCCATCAATCAATTTATCCCTTGATTCTCTCAACTTACTGCAGGCTTCATTGAGAATCTTTATTCTGAACCTGATGGCCTTGGTCAGCTGGAAATGCTTATCTGTATGTGGGAGAATACCTTCTTCTACCAAGAGATGTGCTGGTATTTGCTTTAACACCTGGAGAGCTTCATAAGTCAAATCAAGATGTCCAATTTCTTGAGAAATCTCCTCATCCATCTTTTCTCCATCCTTCTGAATGTCTCCCAAGGACTGATGAACTTGCACCACGTCTTGAATTACTTCCTTTCCCTGTTGGAGCAACCTTTGGATCCATTCATCAACCACCCTTCCTTTTTTAGCAATCTTTTCAATTGTAGGCACCGATGAGAAATCGAATCAAGCGAAAGCGAGAAGAAGGTGGTATGGATTCAAGGGGTTTTGAGAGTTTAATCAAAACCTCTGTCAACTACTCCACTTTTTCCTTGAGCTCATCTCTGCTGTCCTTTGTTTCTTTCAACTTTTGGCACAACACGTTTATGGAATCCCGTGCATCTTGTTGCGCCCCTTCTGCTGTCACTTTCCCTAGAGCCACCCTGGTTACCTGATAATCAGAGGCTGTTATATCCTCTCTAGTTTTGTCAGCCGAGGGAGTGGCAATCTCTGTGAACTTATCTCCTGAAGCATCCACCAAAACCCTTGAAACTGTTTTGGGTTTCTTGGCTGATTTCACAGTAGGAGCCTTGAGTGAGCTGAAATCAAAGGCTGGTAGGGGCACAATCACCTTCCTCTTCCTCGGAGTTTGCTCGAGTAGCCATTGCGGCGTATCAGAGGGAGTTGCCATGGTTGCAGAAGCAGGTATCATACCCTCAAGGGGAGAAGATTCTACTAGTGGTGGAGGAATAGTTACCAACGTGGTAGTAGATCCAATAAAAAGAGGCACAGGAGGGGGCGTGTTGGTGATCACTTGGGTACCAGCAGAGAGGGGTGAAAGTCCAGAGAAAATAGTGGCCATTACTGAAGAAGTTGTTGGAGAATAAGGAGGTAGGAGTGGTTGTGTGGAAAGAGGCACAGATCCAGACTCCAAAGACTTGGATGCAAGAGATAAGGTCTCTTGAGGTTGAGCAATCAGCAAATGGTGAAGACAGAAAGGCGGCTTCCTCCTTCTTCCAAATTAATTTCTCCTATTTACGGTGGTGTTGGTGATTACGGCACATTCACCGTTTCTCTTTGGAGAAACAATTGAAGAGATTTCTCTTTCTTTTCTCTTTTGACAATCTTGACCTTTATAGGCTCCTAGAAGATTTTACTGTCCTTTTCCTTTTGGAGGGCCCTCAGAAGCGACCAACTTTGAAAACTTATCATCTTTAAAATTCATTCCCCAGAGGAGAGCCATGCTTTGGTGCGAGCAAGGATTAGAGCCGACCTATCTGTAATAGAGGCTTTTATTTGGTGACCAATCAATAGGTGGGAAAACATATTGATCCTCCTTTAGTCCATCATAGGAAAGATCCAAAACACTTTCATTGTCACCCGTACCTTCTGGTAAATCAGCAAGCTCCAGTGTTTGAATCTCAGCAATAGTCAATCTGCTATTATCCTTTCTGCGAACAGCAACCTCATTACGCAGATCTACCCAAATATCCTCTATGTTTGGCCTATGCAGATGCTGGGTTCCATATGCTCTGAGCACTCCTCGGATATCAAAACCGTCTCGAGGCTTCATATGCTTTTTCAATTTGTCCTGAAGTTCGTGGACAACATTTTTGGCTTTCACTACTGTTGAGCAAGTATATCTCCCAATAGAAATTGGGAAGGATACAGACAGCCTTATGTTTGCTTTGTTGGAATTTATGGAAATCCAACAGCTGCCTAACCAACTCCATCAATATCAGTCTATCCCCTGGATATCGAGGCAGGCGAAAAGGATCTCCCGAGTACATGACCACCCGAAGATATGTAAACTTCTTGAATTGTAAGAAGATACATCCCCATTTAGAAACTTCAGCCCAAGCCTCATCTGAGACTCTTGTCTTCCTCAGCTCAGGGTTTATCCTGCAGATATTTTCATAGAAGAAGGCATCATTCACCCTCCTGAAATGGTCTTTGGACCCCTTCTTTGTCAATTGAGGGAAGTATTGATACACATGGTTTGCCGTTCTGCTTCCCTTGGTATCCAGCCCGGGATAGTTCCTCATCCCATTCTTACATATGTGACATATGAAGACATATAAAATTTCCCGATTGAAAGAACCGTTGTCATTTGGGAATCAATCTCATTGCTGATGAGAGTACCCCAGTCGATCCCTTGCTGATTCTTCTTGATGGTGATCATAAATTGATACATCCATCCTTGAAATACATTTGATTCGGGCAAACCAAAAACCCGACTCAGCAGGGTGATGATGTCATTGATTTCTTGGATGAAATCACTCCTGGGGATAATCCTTGGAAATCTGGAGATAGCTGGTTTGGGTTTGATCAGGAACTTCTTGTTCACATGTTTGATGCAGTCTTCCTGATCGTTGTCCCAGGCTTTCTGAGCTGACTTGATGTCCAACTCTCCATACTCGTCAAAATTAGGCAATTTGAGGAGATCATCAAAATAACCTCCATCCAATTTGACCACTACTTCACCTGATTGACTTCTCACAGAACGAGACGCCGAGTCATAACTGGATGCACAAGCCAAGATGAATTCTGGACACTGAGCAGACATGGGAAGACCCGCTGCGAGAGGCAAGCCACTATCTGCTATAGTTTTCATCCATGGAGTTTGGGAAGAACTCCTCACCCTACTCCAGAAATCTTCAATGTCTATATTTCCGAGTTCGGTGTCTCGGATGTCGTAGTTGCAATCAATATACGATGGAGATTCCAGCTTTTTAAACTTATATTTCATTCTGCCTGACTTCTCGGTCTTTTCCTGAGATGGACCAGGGTCCGACATGAAGGATATCGAAGGAAGAAAGTTTCGAAGCTCAGAAAACACTGCTCACTGTGAGAATCCTGACCTGCTGCATATGCCGGAAGAACGGAAGAATCCGATACTGGCGAGGAGGATGTCGGGAAATCTTGAAAACCCGATGCGCTGGAGGTGTCGGAACTTCCGAAAAACCCGACACGTTTGATAATGTCGGAACTTTGGGAAAAACCTGACACGTTTGATAATGTTGGAAATCTTGAAAACTTGCGGAAGGTGGAACTTCCGAAAAAACTTGACACGTTTGATAATGTCGGAACTTTGGGAAAGCTGCCGAAATGTCGGGAACAACATCAAATTCCAAACCTTCAATATACTTTGGGTCTGCGACACTGCAAAACAACCTTTGAAACCCCAGAAGAGAAAAACAGGGTTTTTGTGTTGAATTTCCAACATGCAATCTCCTTTTAATCATTCATGTACCAGGCATATAATAAAACTTTGAGGAAATAGCACCAAATGGTAATTTAGAAGAGATAAACCCTAAAACCTAAACCCCTTTTTCAAAATAACTCCAGAAAGAAGAAGAATAAAAATCCCTCAAAACCCAGCAAGAAAATGGGAAGAACTCACGTGGAATCAATCCATAAAAACTAGGAACCAAGAATGGAGAGAGAAATACCTTCAACCAGAGAAAGGGAAGATCGAAAAATGGCGAATCGATCGGGCACAGGCGAGCTTTCGGGCTTCGAGGTTGGAAGAGCATGTACGAAAAATCCACGAGTTAAAAATAAGTCCGGTAAAAATGACGTGGAAATCCGCGTATTTATAAGAAAATTGTAATTAATACACTTCAGCTCGGCACGTGCCAACTCACCGACAACTCGGCATGAATGCCATGTCAGCATGTTTGAGAGGTCCGAAAACCCGACACAAAGGAGGCTTAGTGCAATTCGGGCTTCGGGTTTCGGAAAACACAAGACATAAAGCATGAGATGTTTAGATGCTTCACAGCTCCGAAAACCCGATACAAAGGACCTAATCGGACTTCGGGTATCGGGAACAGGTGACACAAAACATGTTTTGAATAAGACATGTTCCGATGCGCCGGAGGTCCGAAAACCCGATTTACTCAATATGAAGCGGGTTTCGGGTTTCGGAAAACAGGCGACACAAAGCATGTTAAAACTCATGTTGGACAAACCCGAAAACCCGAATTTCTCAATATGAGGCCAAAAGTGAAAACAACTCAAAATTTCGTAGGGGTTATCTAATCATTTTGTCGTAAACTCAAAACGGAGATAACATGTGCCATGACCAAGTTCTCCTTGAGACTAGAGAGGACCTCTTGTTGATACTAAATGTATTCTTCTACCGCTCTAACCCGCGGTTTTCCTCTCAATGATGATGTGATGGATGGTGGATGGTACCCATAGAGTGCCAAAAAAGGAGACATTTTAGATGAAGTATGGAAGGAAGTGTTATACCACCATTAAGTGGTAACCATTGGACCCATCTTGCTTGTTTATATGACGTAAAACAACCGAGTACCCAAACATGAGAGTAAATCAGTCCAAAAATTACTCATAAATATAGGGTCTCGATCACTTACTATAATCTTTGGTGTCCCATGAAGCTTCTGAACTGTGTCCATGAAGGCTGTTGCTACCATGCTTGTAGCAAATGGGTGTGCCAAGGCACAAAAATGAGCATATTTAGTAAGTCTATCCACCACAACCATGATGACATTTTTTCCTTCAGATTTAGGCAATCCTGTGATAAAGTCCATGGAAACCTCTTCCCACCACTGGCTAAGAATAGATAGAGGTTGTAGAATACCTAGGGATCAAACTATTTCACCCTTATTTTGTTGACAAACCATGCATTCTGCCACAAATTTTTGGACATCCCCTTTGATCCCTTCCCAGAAGAAATCTTGTTTGACTCGATGATAAGTTTTCAAGAATCCAGAGTGCCCCCCTACTGGAGAAGAGTGAAGCTCAGATAGAATCCTATTTTTAAGAGTGGAGTTCTTACATAGGTATAATATATCTTTATACCATAAAGCATCCCCTTTCAATACAATTTTTTTAGACATGCTTGGATCATTATAGAAATGATGAATGAGGTTTTTTGTGGTTTGTCATTTCTCCATTCGAACCTTGCCTCATCTATCCAATCTTCCTATAATATGGATATGGCACATAACAAGGTTGTAGTTGAGTCATCTTTCTGCGATAGAGCATCCGAAATACATTCTCCTTCCCTTTCTTATAGATAATCTCAAAATCATATCCCAACATCTTGGAGACCCATTTTTGTTGTTCTTCAGATGATAAATGCTGCTCCAAGAAGTATTTCAAACTATCATGATCTGTCTTCACTTTAAAGTGTCTTCCTATGAGATATGGTCTCCATTGCTTTACTGCATGAAGTATGGCTAGCATTTCCTTCTCATAAGTCAGCTTGGAAAGATTCTTACCTTTGAATTGACGACTCAAAAAGGAAATAGGATGGCCTTCTTGCATGAGAACTACCCCCATACCCACCCCTGATGCATCACATTCAACAATGAATGTTTTGGAAAAATCTGGAGTAGCCAAGACTGGAGTGGTGCACATGGCCTCCTTTAGTTTCTCGAATGCTTTGGTTGCATCCTCACTCCAATGGAAGGAATCCTTCTTTAATAAAGCTATGAGAGGTGCAACTATGCTTCCATAATGCCTTACAAATCTTCGGTAATAACCTGTAAGCCCCAAAAATCCTCATAGATTCTTTAGGGTTTTTGGAACCTTCCACTCCATCATGGCTTTGATCTTATTAGGATCCACTTTAACCCCTTCATGAGAGATAATGTGACCCAAATATTCAACCTCCTTGAGTCCAAAAGAACACTTAGAGGGCTTTGCATAAAGTTGATGTTGCTCAAGGGTTTCCAAAACATTATTTACATGATGCAAATGTTCCTCCCATGTTTTGCTATAAATTAATATATCATCGAAAAACACTAAGACAAACTTCCACAGGAATGACTTAAAAATAGAATTCATCAAACTTTGAAATGTAGAAGGTGCATTTGTGAGTCCAAAAGGCATTACCAGGAATTCATAATGGCCTTCATGTGTCCGAAAGGTAGTTTTATGAACATCCTCATCCTTGATTCTGATTTGGTGGTATCCCGAATGAAGATCAAGCTTTGTAAAATAAATAGCACCATGCAACTCATCAAGCAAATCATCAATAACAGGAATAGGAAACTTATCTTTGATTGTGTACTTATTAAGTTCCCTATAATCAAGACACATGCACCACATGTCATCTTTCTTTTGTACCATCACTACTGGAGAAGAATAAGCACTCTGACTATGGCGGATGATTCTTGCTTCCAACATCTCTTGTACAATCTTCTCGATTTCACTCTTTTGCACATATGGGTACCTATAAGGTCTGATGTTAGGTGGTTGACTTCCTGGTAATAACTGAATAGCATGATCATGATCTCTCTTTGGAGGTAATCCCTTTGGTATATTTTCAAATACAACAGAGTGTGCATCCAACACTGCTTGCATATCTGATGGTATAATGTCCTTAGAATGATGAGCCTCCAATGAAAATAGTTGTGCCACAAATCCCTCTGCACCCTTTTTTAGCATTTTGTGCATCTGATGAGAACTTACTATTTGTGGAGACTTTTCTCTTAAGCCTCTTAGCTCAAAAGTCCTTCCTTCAGAGTGAAATCACATGAACAAGTCTTGGAAGTTCATCTCAATGGTTCCCAAAGTGGTAAGCCATTGAACCCCTAACACAATGTCTGCTCCTCCCATAGAAATGGCATACATGGGACTATTTAGTATGTAATCTCCCATGGAAAGCTTAATGCTATGGCATTTTCCAGAACAAGTAACAGTACCTCCATCAACAATCATTACTTGACATTCAGGAGCTAGATAAATGAAATAGTTTAGGCGCACTGCTAACTTATGATTGATAAAGTTGTGAGTACTTCCTGAATCAATCAACACTTTGTGACCCTCTATTTTTTAGGAATCCAACCACCTTTAGGGTTTGGGGGTGCTAATACCTGAAATTGCATGGCATGAGATCGTTGGCTGAGGATCTCCTGACTCCTCCTCTGGCTCAACCAAGACCTCTGACTCTACATCTTCATTATTCTCTTCATCTTCACTAGGCCCATCAATGTAGAACAACTTATTTTCAGCACATTTATGTCCGGGTCCAAATTTACTGTCACAGTTAAAACATAACCCTTTTTCTCTTTTTTCTTCAATTTGTTGAGGTGTCAATCTAACTGCCAAGGGAGTGTTGGGGCCAAGGTGTTGCGATCTCTAGTAAAAGTGAAATGTTGTCTCCTACTTGAAAAAAATTTCTCCTCTGCCCTTCTTGCCATAATCATCGAATCATAAACCTTATGAGGATTAAACATACACACCTCATGCTCAATGTGATCCTTAAGACCCCTAAGAAATAGGTCATTCAAATTATCTTCAGTAATATTTTCCACCCGTAGAGAAAGGTTTTGGAAGTTATGAATGTAATCCTTTACAGATCATGTCTGCCTCAACTTTGCTAATTGGCTGAAGTAATTATCTGACACACTAGAACTGTAGTGTAATTGCAACTCTTCAGTGAAGATTTTCCATGTAACATTAAGACCACTCTTCTTCCTTTGAGCACATAACCATCGATACCATATGAATTGGTCAGGTTCGAGATACAAAGATGCCATGGTCACCTTTTGTCCTGATGGAATCTGATGTAGTTCAAAGAAATTCTCCATTTGGTTGATCCAATTGAGTGGATCCTTTCCATCAAACTTGTGCATCTCCACTTTTGGAAACATAGTACGGGCCTGCAGAGTGCTCGTATTTGGATTGTGCACACTCAAAGATCCACTCTGGCTCATGTGTCTATTATGTTGACTTGAGGATCCACCTTGATTGACATAAGTATGATTACCCATCATATGCGTACTGAATTTTTACATGAAATCCTCCAATCTATGTCCAATCCTATCCACATCTTCTTTGCTGGCCACCCTAGATTCGAGGTCTCTCAGGTTAAACTCAAGTTGGCTTACTTTATGGTCTGTCGAAGTAAACCCTAACCCTGAGGAATCTGTAGTTATATCTTCTATCTCCAACTCCTCAACTACTATCTCATCCTTTTCTGGTGTTTTACCTAGAGTGATGGGATTCTTTTTTCCCCTTGTGGAAGGCCCCACCATGATGCCCCAAAATAGTAGGATGTAGGGATCACGGTCAAATTTTAGGGTTTTGGATTTCGATAAGAATTCGGCCAAATATAAAAAAACTTAAAGAACAAACCCCAAATAAATTTTGTTTTCTTTCCGAAAATTTAACGAATTTGAAAAAATTCCACAATTTGCACCCTAGGGAGTGATTTTATGAAAAACCCTAAATTTGTAATAACTTTTGTAAAATAAATCAAAAAAGTCTGAAATTTTCAGGGAACCTTACTTGAAATGTTTCACAACTCTGGTAAAAATATATCCCACCAATTTGATATTTTTCACAATATATGGTGGAAACAAAAAAAAGGTTTTTACCTAATTTTGGCCCAGATCGCAGCTCTGATACCACTTGTAATGAAATTACTTGTATAATTCAAATCATGAGCAGAAATATAACACCAAATAACAAAATATTCTAGAATAATTATCTCAATATGCAATTAGAATAGCTTCGCCACTTCGAGGGGGCAACCTCCAAACCATACAATAATACTCAAATGCTCCAATCATGATGAATTACTACCTACATCCCCTATATATACTATTCATATGTTATGGACATCACCAAGGCCGACCTTCTGCTAAGCATGAGAAAGTATAAATGATATAATGAAATGATATGGTAAGCCACAATTCAGCTACTCATATCCTAATACAAGCAATAGGTTAAGGGCGTAGCATTGCATGAGTGTGGATTAAATGTCCCACCAAAATCTTCAAGGGAGTTTATTCTAACAATATTTTGTGAAAAATCAACTAGATAATTTTTTTATAACAAATCATGTTTGGATGGAACGTGCAATGTATGTGGTGGCTTGCCAAATCTGAAAAGTTGTATCCATGAGGAGAGTACATTCAATAGGATAAGAATGTGCGGTGTTATCGTCTCCCCATGATTGCATCCAAGAATACCCAGCATCTGCAACTACATCATCTAACAAAATCCCCATTTTGGCATTGGCTAGGAGGAAGATGGCTACAATTGTGGAATTTTTCTTTACACTTGTGATTGCATTTTCTTGGAAGTTTCTAAGGCCTTTTCTACAAACCCATTATGTGCATATCCTGCAGCCATTGCAGTCCAAGAGGCCACATTCCTTTTAGGCATTTTGGCAAATTGTTCACATGCAAAGTGCATGCTTCCATAATTTGTAGGCATATCTGCCATCGCTGAAACTATCCAACACTGCTAAATTTTAATGCTAACTTGGGTTTCTGCGTGGGTAAAGTCTCTGGATTTCAAATAAATTACAATTATCATTATGAAATGGGAAAAGACAGGTCTGAATGGGAGGTTGAGCTACCCACGTGCTCCACCAAACCCACTTATTCCTCCACTTACCCACGCCATACTGGCAATTTAGCTTATTATTATTATTTTTTAATTATTTTTCTTTTCAGTTGGTTGTTCACTAGGCATTACACAAAACAACAATTTATCTTGTTAATTAAGTTGGAAACACAAATAAATCTCTCCAATCATGCTTTAGTTAGCTTCAGATCCGATAAGTCAATCACACAAATCAAGGATTTCATATTCTCTTCCCTCATCTATAAATAAGTACTCAATCCTCTCCATTTTTCATCTTTGGAAGCTTTGATGTTTTCATCGTTATTGTGTCGAATTTCCAATCAATTCTACATGTCGTTACATTGTCCAATTGATCACGAATCCAACAATCAATTCAATCAATCATTCAATTGTTTTGCTTCTAGCTAAAATCTACTTCCATTCAGAACACCTTTGGAGCATCCACAAAACAATTATCATTGAGATTCAACAAGATCGGTGCTTCATTCCAAGTTTCAACATTCTCATTTGAGGTTACAAGAAGATACGAAGAAGGATCAGGTTTGCAATTTATTGTTTGTTTTCTTTCTATTGTGTACTATTTCTTTGTATACACTTAAAAACATACATCTTATCTCTTCTTTACCTTACCAAGATAGGGTGCACCTAATATTTTCATTATGCGGGGATCAAGTTCTCTTATGGTTGATTTTATAAGTTTTACTTCATTAATAGTTATCAAGCTCACACCTCCACAGGTTTTAACCTAAATTTTTGGCCTACGAATGGTGAAGCTTCATCTAAAATAGTTGGAATGAATCCACACCAAGTATTTGCATCCACATAGGCACTCCTAAAAGAATAGAGCTTATCACGAGAAAAATAAATCATTGGCCTACATAGTCCTCTTAGTATCTACTACCTTTTTTGATACAAAGATGAGAGAGTGCCACATACAAATGTTTCTAGTATAGTTACTTTGTGTTAATGTCATCTCCACTCAAATAAATCAAAGCAAAAGATTAATTAATTAAAAACCTGCAGTACACCATAATTCACATTTGGAAATTAAGGATAAACTTATTAATTAACTAGTAATAATTGACATCAATTGTGATAAAATCATTAATAAACAAACCACCATTAATAATAGGGACGCATTCCAGATCCTTGTCTTTCTCAAATCGAATAAAATGATGTCGCACAAATACATCGAATCAAATAAATTAAGTCTGTCATTGATATATTTTAAAGCGGGGATCGAAACTCGGGAAGTGACTTTGGAAGGTAAACTGAAACATCTCATGGGCATAAAGCAAAGGTGAATTTTCTAAAGTGATCCTTTAGTATTGACTAGGTTTAATATCACTCTTTGTATAGTGTGGGATCTCCATAAGCTAACTATATGCACTTAGGAAATGTGGCGATTTTTGAACGTGTGTTAAGAGGGTTTAGTGGCATATTTATGGTAGTTCGGCCAAAAACAAATTTAAAAGAAAGAAATTAAAAAATAGTTTGAATCTTGTGAAAAGTAGAGTATGCATGCAAAATATAGTATGAATTTTGCGAGTAAAATATGCATGCCTTGTATTTAAAGTATAATCAAATACCTTTTATATACAAAACCACAGTGAAAGTTCTAACTTCTTAGATATAATTTATATATCCTTCCCAACGAAAGTACCAGTTTCGATCAACCTATCACCTTTATTAATGTAGTGGTATGGTGCTTACACGTTTGGAGGTAACTACTATTAGCAGTATAAAAGAAATTCATCTTCAAAATGAAAGCATGTTTAACAGATATTCAGGAAGGAAAAAAACATCATAAATAGAGAGAGAGAGAGTGTGTGTGTGTTACATCGTGATTTTGGATATATTGAGTTAATTTGAACAACTCAAACATATCCTAAATAAATTGGAAACAACCGTCAATACTAAATCATTATAAATTAAGAAACATACATAGCTAACTGAGAAATATAGGCAAAATCATGGACAAAATGTCTTATTATCGTGGTTTGCTTCTGCAACTCTGCAACTCTACAAACCTGCTATCTACATGTCTAAAATCTTCGCATCAAACTACAAAGAAACCTCGGGTTCTCTAATAATGTAAGGCAAAGACAGCACATGACCAAATCAAGCAGAGCAAAGAGCAGCAGCAGCACTAAAAGTGATCAATTTACTTTAAAGTTGAGCTGAGCTGGGCAGCTGCACCGCCACGCGATCAGTGCCTTCCCTGATTTCTCTGTACCACATGGACTCTTCCCCAGAGTACTTCTACGAGTACTACTAATGTAACAAATAAAAAGGTGAAACAGATTATACAGAGTCGCACAGAGTTTCGAACCCCTGCCCTTGCTTTTACAAAAGCTCCGCGCAGACTTAATATGGTGAGTTCTAATCAATGTTTCGTTGGAATTGCTCCCTTGGTACACGTCTTCGTGACTAATTGTCTCCATAATATAATACCCTAAACAAATTAAAATACCTTATGACAAACGACGGGCATAGAAAAATCACAGGCGGCTATAATAATTTGAGCAAAGCGGGGCCATTTCATATATAGGTAAGCATGGCCTTGGTTGTGAGGCGTGCCCAACGTTTTTTTGTTGGAGTGAAAAACGTTGGACACGTGTATCCCTGTGTTTTGCTGGTGCCCGGATGGATGGAATGGTTGTGGAATTTTCTGTCGCAATATATGATGGATTACACGTAGATTCTGCATTTCATCATCATTCCGCATTGAAAAAATAAACACAGCGACATTGCATGCGAATGAGTTGGGGTTGCGTGTGGATATGCCACCTTCCCTTCACCGCATAAATACGGCCCTAGGCACCTTTGCATTTTCTTTTTCCTTTTTTCCGAATCAAATTGAGAATTTTTGCGAGGAGTAATCTTACCGGAGTTGGTGAGTGCTGAAAGAGTAGTTCGACCAACGTCCTTGAGTGTGCGTCAGCTGTACGAAGGCGGTATGAAACGTGGGCTCTAGCTGTACGAAGGCAGTATGAAACTTGCATACCTGGTGGTCCCTTCCTCACGCCAGGCTAAAGTTCACCGAGGCTGGGAGATTGTGCTTAAATTGTAAAATATAATGATTCCTCATGAACAAAAAAAAAATTGAGAATTTTTGTTGCCTAGCTCAAGAGAAAAAGTTTTTCTTATGCTTTCTCTCGCCATACTTCAATGCGACTACGGTGTGTCTGTAGCATTTCTAGCAGTCTCCTTCAGTCCTATCATAGTATTTTTGGCTTTTTCTCCGCCGTTAAGGCGATGCATAGCTTATAAATGGCCAACGCTCCTCCCATTGCAACTAATGGATATGGCTCCCAAGCGCGCGAGGAAGTTTGTACCAAAAGTTTACGTTGAGGTATGGACTCTGTATCCCCGCTGGATGTTATTATTTCAAATGAATGTTTAGATCCTGTGGTCAAGTGGTATCAAAATCATTGTCTTATTGCATATTTTGTGGCCGCATACCCCCAGAAACCTACTTGCAGAACTGGATGAAAAACCATTGGGATTCTAATAGTATCCTAGTATGAGGTGTTTGTAACCTCACCAAGGAATTTTATCTATTTTCCTTTCGAGAGTCTTCTCAACTTCAAGCCCTTTTTCGTAGGTCAATGTGTTGGTACTTAGGCAATACATTGCTTGTGCTCTCTTAATGGACCACAGATTTTAATCCCACCAGCCAAGTCTTGTTAAAAATAATAGTTTGGATTGAACATCCTAGCCTTCCTATTCATCTCTGGTCGTTCCTATCAAAGATTGTGAAACCCATTGCCAAGGTGATTTTCCATGAACAATAGCATTTTTTTCACTCATCCTAACAAGCGGATGTGTGTTGAAGTGGACCTTGTAACATATTTGCGGGACCACCTAGATATTCAAGTTGGGTCCCTGTGTATCTCTCAAAAGGTTGTTTATTTCAACCCCCCCAACATGTGTTTCCATTGTCAAGACCCAAACCACCGCATTCGGGATTGTCCGCTTTTAGCTCACTCCAAGTCTGCGCCAACTCAATCCATCGGCCCTAAGCCAAAAGTTGGACCTTCAGTTGATGGTTGGATTGTGGTGGGGGCTAAGAAGAGCTATGGTGCGAAACCTTTTGTAGAGATTCCGCCACCCGTCTCTTCCTCTCCTCCGTCCAAGGATGAGTCGCGAGTGGAGTTACCTCGCCCTTCAGTTTCCATTCCTTCCAACCCCTCGCAAAGCCAGGGTACTCTAACCAATTCAAAAAATGTTGAGAATTTAGCTTTAACTTCTCTCCCTCTGCGATGCTCTCGCAGTCCACCCTGAGAGGTTTCACACGACGTGCGAGGGGATAATGGGGCCAAGTGCCGCTCCATTCATATTGAGCATTATGTTTTAGACCAGCTTCTTCTTGCCAATAATTCTGCCATTCTCGGCTTCGAGGATAGAATTCCAGATGGGAAGGAGGAATTTGATATGTCTTCTTTTTCATGAATTTCATGTCATGGAATGATCATGCTCTAACAGAGCCCTCCCGAAAATTCTCTGTCCATTTAGCTTTCCAATTAATTAGCAGTTAGATATTATTTATTTACAAAGAATTCAAATTTCTAGTTTTTGCTTCAGAATACTCTAACTTGAATTACCCCAGATTTTACGCATTTCCATACACAACATAATGAAGGCAAAGGAGGTGCTAGCGTTTCCGTGGCACCAAATGTTTCGACATTAATCGCTACCTCGGGCCAGGATCCTAATAATAGGGCGGTTTGGGTTATTTTGAGTATTAAAGACCTTTATTTTGGTATTCTTAATGTTTATGCTCCTAATGATGGCCTAGAATGGATAGATTTATGGAAATGGTTAGGTAATAATTTACCTTTTGCTTATTCTTTGGTGTGTTGCAACTTTAATATGGTGGAGCACCCAGATGATAAATGTGGTGCCCTTCCTATGCATTGATGTATTGGCAAGCATACAGCGTGGTATATTTGTTGGGGCCTTTCCAATCCTTTGCTCAGATGGCAAGAGGAATTCAAAGATCAAGCTTGGTTCACTTGGACCAATCTTTGAGAAGGATATGATCAAGTTTTAAAATGTCTCGACCATGCACTTCTCTCACATTAGCCTTTTTTTATTTTGATGCGCAAGGTGCCTCCGTTATCAAGGTATGGCCAAAAGTGCTTTTTCATATCACCATCCAATCACATTTAAGGTTATTTGGCAGGGGGGCCTCTCAAGGTGCCCAAAAATTAATTATATCTTAATGTTTCTCTATTGAGTCATCTGGGTGTGGTCCCGCCCATTGCCAAAATTTGGAACATGGCATCATCCGTGTTTTACTACCAGCTGGATTTCTTGATGGGAGGCAATGATTCTTCACAACACCAGGTTCCTCCGCCAGTTCGGTAAACAGGCGGCTCGGGTCCATAAGCGGGCTGATTCGGCTCTGCACAAAGAATACCGAAGGATTTCTTTGCTTCTCAAGAACAATCCTTTTGACACTCATCTTCAATTTCAGACTGCTGATATTTGGTATAAGCTCAAGCTTATTGAATCTCACTTGGCCCATAGTGCACAAATCAGTTCGAGACTTAAATGGCTTAGGGTGGGAGACAAATCCTCTAAAATATTTTTCAAATCCATCTGAGCTAAGCATGCTCATCAACAAATCAAAGCTACATATGATTCTCACCAACGGCTTACAGAGCTCCTAGAGATCACTAATGCTTTTGTCAAACACTATCATCTAGTTTTCAATCTCATGAGGATTCAATTGAGCGAGCTACTGCCCTGCAGAAATGTGTTGATGTGGTGCCCATTAAAATTTTTCCCAGAGGTCATGCTCATTGCAACTCCCCTCTCACTTTGGAGGAGATTCATATAGCCTTGTTTTGTCTTACGGATGACAAGTCTTCAGGGCTCGATGGTTTCCTCTGTGAGTTCTATAATGCAATGTAATGGCCTGAAAAATCCTATTCTGCCATTACATTGCATCTAGAGCCACTTACGGATAAAAGTGTTAGAACAATATTGTGCTTCATACTATTATTATCACTTTGGCTCCTGTCAAAATTATAGGTACCTTTGTTGCCAAAAGTATCTGAAAATTCTTCAAGCCGATTAAGCCTTTGATGCATTGGGTTGGTGATGGATTTTACACAGGAATCTCTTTTAATTCACAGTATATTTGGTGGTCTCCCATCATCACTGAAGATGATCTTCTACTTGTTGAAACTCTGGGCATCAAAAAAATCCACCTCTATTGCAAGGGAATTCATACCATTCAGGATTTAGTGAACCACAAAGACTGGATTTATTTTCCCGAGCTCAAAACAAAATTCAATCTTGTCAATTCAGACTTGTCTTCTTTTTACAAAATTGAAGAGCTCTTGTTGGATGTTATGCTCCATAAGTTGGGGCTTAAACCTCCTGCGGCGTGGTGGCGTGATTTAGCGGTGGAATCAGGAAATTGTCTTCCTCGATAGAGCACTAGAACCATTTACCACTTGTTGGGCCCTCTCTCACCTACCATTGATAAGCTTAATGCTCATTGGGGCTGCATTTTGTGCATTCCACTTGGCTTCATCAGATTTCCTACACCTGTAATTTTGTTCTTGATCCTAAAGTTAACCATTTTCTCTAGTGTCTTATTTACCAAGGTTTTCCTATGGGGGAAAGGATTAGTCATATTAGCATCCTTAATCCTAAATGTCCTTTTTTCTCTTGCCTTGAGTCATTCAAACACCTCTTCTGGTCATTTCCCCATGTTCAGATGATTCGGAAGTGGATCCATTCCTTATTTCAACCTTATCACCCTAATTTCTTTTGTTGGCACCTAGCCTTATTCGGTGATTTCAGTCCTCGGCCTCATTTCATTGATACACTTTCACATTTTTTTCGTGCTTGCATTTTCTTTCATATTTGGAAATTTTGCAATACATTAATTTTCAAGCATGATCAGTCCATTATTTTCTTTTCTACTAATGACAAAGTGGTTATTTTGTCTACTATGCGCATTCAGATTCAAACTCAAGCTGTCAAAGTTTCCCTTGAGTTTTCTCATCTGCGGGAGCTTCTTGATCACTAGGGAGCGCGCACCCTACACCGTGAGTCGGTCACACCGGATCCTCGATTTCCACCACCTTGCCATCGCCACCTTGATGACCATCTCTGCGGGACCACATGTCGAAAGGAACCGCTCATAAAGCCACCGTTCTACCTCCCTTTGGGGCCACCCTTCATCCCATTCCTCCTCTCGGACCTAGTTGGATCCCACCTCCGGGGGGAAGGGAATTTCTAGCTCTCTGTGGTGGGGTTCTTCATTGCTAGTATGTAGACCATTGTAGGATATCCTCCCCCTGGATGGGGTATTATCGTGCCGCTTTAGATGCACCCTCATGATCAAGATGGTTTGCAAGTGGATCCCTCTTCAGCAAAGCCAACTAGTGGAGCATTCATTCCTCCTCGGTATGATCCTCCCCCTCCTTCTGGTACCATGGCATGTGCTTTACTTTGGTGGTGGTGTTTTTTTTATGTTCTCTCTGGTTTCCTTGGTGGTGTTTTGATGTAGCCCTTGTGGTGTTTTCTATTTTGTTGGTGCCCTCATGACGTTTTTGGGACCGTGAGTTCTCCAGTCACCCCTTACTATGTAAATCTCTTTTATTTTTATTAATATAAAGGGAAATTCCAATAGTAAAATGTTTTTCTTTTCTTTACCAATTTCTTGATTTTTAAAAGTAAATATTGTCCTTTCATAATGAAATGAAATATTTTTAATCAAATCTATGAGATGAGTGGTTTATGAAACCACTCAAAATTTAGAAGTACAAAAAGATTTGTAGGTGTAATAATATATTTTAGAAGGATGTTTCTTCTCTTATATAATTGAGTTACTATCTCCCTTAACTCTTTTATTTTACCTTCCTCGAATAATTTTATGATGTCCAATTAACTCTTAAAATTTCTTCATACTTGATTATGATGTTTGTGTGCCTTGAGCATTCATGGTCCATGAATTTTCAACTGTTTCAATAGCCCCTGTATGGCATAGAACATAAGTCCTTTCAACCTAAAATTCTTTAGACTTTAGGTATTGTCCATCTTCTAATCTCTCATTTAAACTTCTATAAACTAGTCTTTAATTGAGAAATGACGAATCTCCAATTACATTTAACCCTTATATAAGGAAAAAAGCTTACACAAATTTTGATGTTTGTTCTTATTTATATGGATATGATACGTAAAAGGTACCTTCATTCATTATATATATATATATATATATATATATATATATATATATATATATATATATATATATATATATATATATATATAGAGAGAGAGAGAGAGAGAGAGAGAGAGAGTTACTATATGTATTTTGTTTTGAGTATTCAAATGTGTTTTAAATATGCAGTATATATATGAGATCACTTCATACTCCAAATATATAAAGGAACTTCGATTTATCGTCTCTTCTATTTTATTTATATCAAATTATTTGGAATAAAAAATAAAATTATATCTTATAATTATTATATAGCTATTATTAAAATTTTAATTTATTTTTAAAAGATAACATTAATTAGATTTAACATTACAATAAAGCAAAAAAATATAGATAATAAGTTTTGGAATTCAAACATACACTTTAAATATAAAGTAATTTGACTCATCTATTTTTTAATATTCTTTATCATTTTTTTAGAAAATCTTATAAGCTTTAAAAAATTTTTTCTTTTTGGCAACCATAAGTATCAAGAAATGTCTAGCAACCTAGATCGATATTTTTTTAACTCAGAACAACCCCTCATAAGTTTTGGTTGGCTCATTATGCCCCAATTCACACATCATTGATATTTTGGGAATCAAAGCTGAAGACTAAGAGACCTAATATGTATTTTAACCTAACTGATCAACCCAACCATGAGGGATAATTTTTAAACTCTTGATTTTTATGTGAACTATTTTTTCTTAAAAATTGAATAATTTGAAACAAAAATTCATCAATTGATGAATTTAAAATATGTCAAGAGTTATTGATAATATCATTCAAGGAGCTAAAGATAAGATTTAATCCCTTCTACACAATTATTAGTGTTTTTTATTTTAGGTCTAGATTAAGATCTTATTAGTGTGTTTTCATTTTTCTAGACTTCTTTTGTCATGTTTCCTTTATTTTATCTCTCATCTATTTTTTTCTCTCTCATTCTCAATTTTTCTTATCCTCTAGGATTAAATTCCCAAATTCATATAGTCATGGTTTAAGCTCCCCAACAATTTTGACTATGTTGGTGCTCATTCTAAGTCATGTTCTTAACTAAGTTGAGTTTTCCAAGAAATTTCCTCATACCATCTAAGGACTCATATTTACATATGTTAGCTAAGCACTAGAGATTTTTAATATCCATGATCACTCCTTCCCATGACTTTGAACAAATTAAAGGATGGACATGACCATTCAATTCTAAGGAGACCAGCAGTGCACTAACTTGGTAATCCACGGAATGAAGAACTTAATGTTATATGGGTTGCTCCAAACTATGAAAGGATAAAGATTAGATCATGACCAAGTCAAACTTCTAGAATGATTGATAATCATTCAAATTAACTTAGTCTTGCAATTTGAATCAGGAAACGATACCACAGGATGAATGGTTGTGAGAAATGAGATACTATGGTTGTATAAGAAAAACTACGGCACATTGGTTCAGTTTTCTCTAGAGTTTGTCAAAAAGGTTGGCACTCTGCAAATTCTAAAAGATGCAGGACACTCAGATGTCCACCAAAAGTTGTGGAACATGAAATATAACCAAGCAAGCCCACAAGTAAAAGCAAAATGTGAGTAAAAGTTTTGGAACACATATAAAAAGAACGTTTTCCATCAATACCCTTCATTGCGGGTATCCAATTCATGCAAGGTGGGTTGAGAGGCAATGGCTACGCTATCCAAAGGTAAATTCATTTGTGAATAATAGTAGTTCAATTGACAAAAAAGATATTAAAAGAAGCATATGCATATAGTAGGAATAAAATGGGGATTCTATAGGGGCCTCGGCCCTTGAAATATACGTAACTTCTAGTATGCATACACAAAAGGGGAGGTTCTTATAAAAAGATACATTTTCAATTTATGGTTACAAATTCCTCCACAAAGGCTGGGATCCAATTTAATAGCTCCTTCATCCTCAAATCAAACTCTTTATGGTCTTGAGACCCATAAATATATTGGATGTTTCCCTACAAGATCATGGGACATGTCCATTTTCATGAGTTCCTTAATATCTACTTTTGGGCCTTCCAAGATCTTGATCAAATTCAATTTTCTCCTATAAGAGGATACCCATTCAAGGAGATTAGACCCACCTTTGAGGTAAGCAATGGTACCCGTCAGGTGATAGTTTTTTAGGGATAAGTTTTTAACCCTTGATTTTTATGTGAACTATTTTCCTTTAAAATTTTAGAATTTGAAACAAAAATTAAGCAATTGATGAATTTAAAATATTCCAAGAGTTATTGATAAAATCATGCACGGAGCTAAAGATAATATTTAATCCTTTCTACACAATTATTAGTTTTTATTTTATTTTAGGTCTAGATTAAGATCTTATTAGTGTGTTTTCCATTTTTTAGGAATTTTTTTGTCATGTTTCCTTTATTTTATCTCCTCTCTATTCTCTCTCATTCTCAATTTTTTATCCTCTAGGTTTATTTTCCCAAATTCATATAGTCATAGTTTAAGGTCCCCAACAATTTTTACTATACATTAATATGGTATTTGTATTACCCCCCATGTTTGGGTTCCATGAGGATTTTGGCCTTCTTTATGTGTTTTTCACATGTTTTATGGCATGATTAGTAATAGGTTACTAGTTTGAATTTAATAAGTCTATAAATTAATAATTTCATTAGTTTATTTAAGATATGAAAGAGCCTCCTCATGTCAAAAGAATTTACAAGTATTTAAATTTCTTTAGATATGGTATGTTATAATCAAAATATTATTAAAATCTATGGACCTGACAATAATAGAAATAAAACAAGGGGTCCCCATAACATCCCTCATTTTTAATTTTTTTCTTGTTGTTATTATATCATAATTCAAATTATAAAAAAAGAGATCAATTTAATCTAAATATCTAAAAATAATTATGAAAAAGTGAGCTAAGGTTTTAAAACCAAACTAATTAAAAAAATTAATTCAAATTAAAAAAAGAGATCAATTTAATCCACATATCTAAAAATAATTATGAAAAAGTGAGCTAAGGTTTTAGAAACCAAACTAATTTAAAAAAATTCATAAAATCATGTATTTTTAGTGAATAATTCTTAAAACTATGCATCAATAGCACTTTAAAAGTACACTAATGGTTAAGGAAAAGGTTCTCTATCCACGTTTGCCTCACTATATGGATTTTATATATTCTACCTATTCTAATGACCCTCTTCATATTCCTTAAAACCCCTCCTTATCATTTATTATTACTTAGAAAAATATTTAACACAACTATGTCTAATTTTATCATTTCAATACAATTAAATATAATTTTATCTTAGAAAACACTTTCCCACAAAATATTTCAAATGGAATATTTATAATGAACTTATATTTAAATTAATTTTATCGTGTTTTTAATTTTAAAATATTTTTTATTGGAACATAGCATATATTAATCAAATTTAGATTATTATAAAAAAAGGTGGTTCTAAATAAAGTCACAAGACCAATCTCCATGATAAAGAAACCCAAATAAAAATCTAAAGAAGAAAAAAACCTAAAAAGGATAACACTAATCCCTCAAAACACCACATTATTGTTTGAGAAACCCAACAAGTTAAACCAACAAAAATCTCACTCACAACACTCTTTTTGAAAAGAGAAATCAAAGAAAGTGACAAAAAAACACATAGATAAGGGATGAAAACCCCAAATTAAGACATGAAAAAAAAATATTGGCATAAGAAAAGAAACCCTGTCACTTGGGAATATCTAAATAAGATATATAAATCATGACCAAGATTCCAACAGTGAAAACAAATATGACTTGCACATATCATAAGTCAAGGTTCCATAAAAAACCAAAGAAAAGACCAAAAAAACTCTAAAAATCCTCCACAACCCAAAGAGGAAAATTTCTACTAAAGTCACTAAGGTGGGAAAAAACATGGTTGAATCCAAAAGAAAATCTCACCAAAACTTTGTTAGAAAACCTATAGAGACAAATCCAAGGATGATAACAATAAAGAGCCCCTCCATTATATTAGTAACTAACTGTAGTGCCCACTTCCCTTCTACGCTTATTATATTTTGATTTAGATTATTGTTGGTTATATACAGGGATATTATTGTATCATTTGGGCTTAGCATGATGTTAGACGATATAGATACTTGGACTATTGTTGAATTTTTATTCATAGTATGATTTGTGTAGACTCTTAGAGAGACATTTTATATTGATGATGATGGGTTGTTGACATATTTATATATTTATGGCATTCGTCATTCTCATCATATTGAGTAGGATTTAGTAGTTGAACTAATCTTGTGATCTTCTTGGTATTGATAAAATATAGAATTGAGATGTTGTTGGAATTTTAAAATAATAACATTATTTGTCTAGATGATGATTTAATTTATATATGGATGATTGTTGACTTATATGTGTATATTTTATCTTGGATATTTTGTTGCGCCACGAGGCCAAAAGGAGGTATGGTGAATTTTTGTAGGTAATTATATTACAACAATTAAAGGGGAATTAGAGACCAACCACATCGAAATGTTGGATGGCTTCAACAATGGTCAACATGGGAACTTGTGTTATGTTGTGTGTGTTTTATTTGTTGTTAGGGGGTCCCCATGGGGATGACCTCCAATTGTGACCAAGGGTGTGTGTATAGTTCTTTTCCTTTCTTTTATTTAATTTTAGTGTATGTGATATAATTTGTGATGTAATTCTCTTTTATCATTATTTGGTTTAGGTGTCTTAATTAAGTGAACTAACCATATTTTTTAGCTAATTATGGATGGGACAAAAATAGGTCATTTATTATATTATATGGTTCTTTGGTTTATGTGTTTTTAATTTGAGTGTAAGTAACTTGAGTGTTGTACACTCTAGCTCACCTTAGAAATTCAGATTTGGCCTTAAGGACCAATTTTGAAGCTTGTGGGACAAGCTAATCTTGTCCCACACCTCTTAATTTCTTATACCAATCCTACCTATGTGTTGGGGGTAAAAAAAGACCCCATTATGTGTTTTGGAAGGCAAAATGTGAGTTTTAATTACACTTTCTTACATGTGTTTAATTTTAGTCCTTAAAGGGTGTGGGTTGGAGTGGTGTGTGTAAGAGGTTTTTCATACCTCTCAACCACCCATTTATTATGCCTTGGGGTATGGGTTTGACTTGGGTGATGTGGGATGGAGAATAAATGATGTGGCATCCTACATGGAGCCACATCATCTCCCTCTTCCTCTTTTCTATTTATTGAAATTTTTGGGAAGTATTTGGGGTTACTTGCTTGGTTTTGGCTCTTGGATTTTGGAATGCTTGCTTGTTGGAGTTGAAGGGTGCTTGGAATTGCTTGAGTTTGGAAGATTTTGGGACTTTCTTGGATATTGGAGCTTTACCATGGCAAGGTAGGGTCTTTCACTCTTGTTTTCTTCTTTTTTTCTTGTATGTTATGTGTTGTATGGATTTTTTTCTTTCTTGAAGTGTTGGGTAGTGAAATGGCTATAGGTTGTGTTGAGATAGTGAAATGGGGATGAAATATGTTGGGAGGCATAAGAGATTCTTTTTTTGTTTAGGAGGGAGTGGGTTTTGGATGCCCCACCTTGTTCTATTTTGTTATTTTGTGCATTGTGGGAGCCATAAGAGAGAGGGAGCCATAAAAGTGAGGGAGGCATAAGAGACATATATTTGCATTGTGGGGAGGCATAAGAGTTTTTTGGTTTGATTGTGTTTTAGAGGATTTTAGAGGTGGGCATCTAAACCCTTGGTAGGCACAAGGGTATCCCCATATTCCTATCTCTACTTGGCTTGTTTTAGAGCCATTATTTTGGGAATTTGTTTTGCTTAAAAATGAGTATTGGTAGTTACATTTTCTTGTGTATTTGTTTCTTGAAAGTAAGTGTGGAAGAATTGTAGATTTTCCATGTGTTGGATCCATCCCTTATTGCCATTGGGGCTCGGGGCTGAGAATTTTCTTCTTCTCATTGGAGTTTTGGTTGGGTGGAGAGTGTTTTCTCTCGCCCATTTTTCTTGTTGTGATCAAGTGAAAAGAAGATGGAGCCTTTTTGAAGATTTGATACTTGGAGACTAAACAATCCTGATACCTTTCTTGTAAATTCTTGGAAGATTTATTGTAGCTTTTGAAAGAAAAGTTGTATTGATTGTTGGTTATTAAGATTGTAATGTATGTGGGAATGAAAGTCTTTTTAGTGAAACAAGTTTGATCCTTGTTCATTTTAGTTGATTTATTTTCTCTCATATGTGTGTTTTTCTTTGCTTTAAAATTCCCATTGTGGAAAGTATTTTGTGGGATTTTGTATGTGTATTTTTTGAAACAAAAGTTGTATTGATTATTGGTTATTAAGATTGTAATGTATGTGGGAAAAAAGTCATTTTTAGTGAAACAAGTTTGATAAAATGGAAATGAAGTTGAAAGGGAAACAACTTGTTCACATTTTAGTTGATTTATTTTCTCTCATATGTGTTTCTCTTGCTTTAAAATTATTGGAAAATCTTGTTGAAAGTATCTTGTGGGAATGTTTGAAATTTGTATGTTATAAAGGAAAGAAATATCAATTTCTATTGTATTATTTGGAAGGCATATGATGGAAAGATAAATCATATTTGTTCATTTCCTTGTATTGGTTGAAAGAGAGTCAAACTTTATATGTTTAGATGGAAAGAACTTAAATTATAATTTTCATTTACTTTGTCAATAAAATAGACTAATTCCTAAATCTAGTGGAGTAGAGAAATTGCTTATTTACAACTTAGACCTTAGCCTCATTTGATTGTATAAAGTGATTATCAACTTTTTAATAAATTATAAAGGAAGTAAAATTAGTTATACCCCAAACAACATTACCACCAAATTTTAGAAAATTTAAAGTATAAGATTTACATTAGGTGATCCTATTAACACCATAAATATTATTATTTATTGACAATAGTACTAATATTAAAATATTATTAATGTTATTAAAATAATATTAATATACTTTATATATATATATATATATATAAAGAAAAGTGTTTATATTAAACAAATATGAAACAACCCCAAAGATATATATATATATAAACCAAATATATATATGCTAAAAAAAATGTAGTTCTAAAACAATGCCCCTATATATCCACGTTTTACATTGGTGACTGCAATTTCTTTTGAGTGTGGTCGCGGGTTTCATACCAATAAACAAGTTAAACCATATTTCTCATATATATATATTGGTGACTATTTTCTTTTGAGTATGGTCGTATTTAATATATAATATACAATGAACCAAAATATCATATATATATATACACACACACATTTTTATTTCGGTGTAATAAATAATGTGAATAAAAATACACAACACACACACACACACACACACACACACACACACACGTGTGTGTGTGTGTGTGTGTGTGTGTGTGTGTTGTGTACCCTATGCATTTGGAGATATATACATTCCCCACCCATATCACTAAAATGGGGCAAAACCCATATGCCCATTTGGGCAAATATTAAAATAATGAGATGAGCAAAATAATTAAATACATTGAAACCCTATGTGAGGGTGTAAATAAAATAAGAAAATAAATGAAGCATGTGTATCCTTCCAAAAGTTTGAGGTGGCCTCTCATGGCTTCCTCATCCTCCTCCACCAATCTACAAAACAAAATAAAGAAAAAATAAGCCGAACAAGAGAGAAAAGAGATTTTCATAAGTAAACTTAGCGTTAGTTGAACCCTAGATCTTGTGGGCCCAAATGAATCCATCCAATGGATGAGATTCATCCCTAAAAAAGTAGGTGGGAAGTGGGTGAGAGGAAATTTAAATTTAAAATGCATGGGTTGACTTTTTAGGGGGCACTTTAGTTGTGTAGGGGTGGGATTATTTTTCTAACCCTTGTGCTAAATTAAGGACCTTGTTATTTGTTTTTAAACCTTGTCACCTTGTGGGATTAATATAACTTTAGTATTTAATTAAATAGACCCCTTTACCCTTGGGATTAATTTGTGCAAGTTTGACTATAGTGGAATTTAAATGTTTATCAAAATAACATTTAGGGGGAACCTAAACCATGCCTTAGACTAACTAAGTTTATTAAAAGGTATTGAGAGTTTTATTATTTTATTATAATGGGGATTAAAAAGAAAATTTATATTATTAATTTAAAGTAACTTAGAAACAAGAATGTGACAACTGTTAATTTGAAACCTTTTTGCGAGCACGCTTTTTAAAAAGTTATTCCATAATTTTTATAGCTTTCCTAGGTTGTTCTTGGGTTTCGTGTAGGAAAAATTTAGTGGGCGTTACACTAAAAAATACACGATTAAAAACACCACTACCAAAACTACATAGCCAAATTCAAGAGCCAAGCAAAACATGAGAAAAACCTAAATAAATCAAACCACGTGATGTGCTAAAGGCACCTAGAGACCTAACTATCTTCTTTTTAAGATTACCGATTTACTAGAGACATCTTACAATTCTTAGCTTACGTTCTAGAAGGTTCATGATATGTTTCGTACCATTCTTCTTATAGGATTAAGTTTCTTTCCTTTTATATAACTTGAAGACTATCCTAGGATCACCTTGTAATATGAAAATTCCTTGATTAATTTGTTTACAAACCAGAGGTAAGCAATTCCACAAGGCTATCTATCTAAACCCCCACTATCAAACTCATTTCATACCCACATTGCAAAAGGAGGCAAGCGTAAGATCAAAAGGAGAGGAGTATCGTTAAGGTTCGAACCCTAATCATCTTTGATCAAGAATTAAAAATTTATCATAGCTTGACAAGGACTACAAGGTACCATGGTAATGGTTAGAGAGAGAAGATAAATTTATTATGATCTATTTCGTTATTAACCGGTCTTTTAATGATTCTTAAGAGTTCAATTGAATTTTGGTAAAAGCTTCATTTAGAAATCATCTTGATTAAGTTCGTCGGGAATACCATGGGGGTTCCCAACATGGAAGCATTATACTTAATGTGTTTTTCATTCAAACTCCCGTCTCGGATAAGATCTACCGATATTCCCAAAAGCCAACAAAGTGATATTACCTTTAAAATGAATTAACGTTTTATCAAAATAACATTTAGGGGGTAATTTTTTTATTTTTATTTTTTTACATCGTTAGATAAACCATTAAAGCCTTATACTAAATAAGTTTATTAAAATTATTGAGAGTTTTATTATTTTATTATAATGGGGATTAAAAAAATATGCCTAAATTTATATTATTAATTTAAACCAATAAGCTTATGAACAAAAAAGTTATCAACCGAGGATGCAATGAATTTGAAACCTTTATGCGAGCACACTTTTTTTTTTAAAAGTTATTCCATAATTTTTATAGCCTTCTTACAAAGGTGGAGTTCTTACAAGGGGCCGCAATTTCCATATATAATGATTTTTGCGTGGTGTGAAGATTTAGTACATGTGTTACTACACTAAAAATACACGATTAAAAACACCTACACTAAATTTTATCTACCAGTAGCTTCATCTAACCACCATAAACAAATCAAACTGCACATAGCCAAATTCAAGAGCCAAGCAAAAATATGAGAAAAACCTAAATAAATCAAACCACGTGATGCGCTAAAGGCACCTAGGAGCCCTAACTATCTTCCCTAGCCATTAGTACCCTTAGAGCATCACTCTTATGGGAAAACATTAACCCTAGGGTTTTAGGTAGAGGAGAGACATTGTCGAGGAGAAAATCTCTTTCACTTCTTACTTTAATGAATTATTTATTTATAATTTGTTTGATCTTATAATTACTACCAAAGGCAGGTTATACTATAGGCTTGAAATTTGTTTAACCAATTGTTATTATTTATAATTTTTAACCAATCAGGATTGTTATTAGTTTTATTAATAGATATACAATTCTCACATATATAAATAAATTAGTAAACCTACACAATTTTTAACAAAAAAATTGTAAAAATTTATTTATCTTCAATTTGATTGGCTTATAAATTAAGATGTTATTCCAGCCTTCAACACTTTTGAGAAAAGCATGATGTCATAACATTTATTATAATTTATTTACACTTTATTTCCAAAGTTGGAGTAGAGATTCCATCTAAGTTATTCTGCGATATTATAACATTATCTTTTCCAACATTCTTTACAATTGTACCATTTCCAGTTTCTGCATTAGTACTATCATTTTACTAAGGTTTTTTCTTCGAAATAAAAAATTGTGAGTTGTAGTTGTAGCTTTTAAAATAAATTATTTTATTTTTTAGAAATATTGAGCCTGACTCCAGGGGTTTTGCTGAAGTTGTTGCAGCACATGAAAACAAACATGAGAGTAGGTAGTTATTACAATTTTTTTATTATGGGTAATAAGTATTTTCTCAGCTCTTGCAAGCAGCGAGTTGTGGCCGAATTAGGGTTTCTACTTAAAGGTCTCTAACTCATAGCATGCCACTTATTTACAAAAATCTAAACAAACTCGATATACTGCAAATAATATGAACTCCAAAAAAAATAGATCCCTTCTTCATTATTGAATAATTAATTACAATGATTCCTAAATAGGAAAATAACTCCCAATTCAAGTTTCCAATAAAACTCTAACTAAATTTGACTAAATCTACTCTAGTTGGCGGAAATTATGATTTTTAACAGTTTACTAAAACCTCCTATTCTTAGTAAGTTTGCATGCTTATTCGTACGGGCACATAAATTTCCACGCATCTTCTACATTCCTAAATTAGAGGAATTGCCAACTTTCTAACTCATAATGCAACTAATAGACTAAAATTAACTAATGCCCAAAAATAGGAAAAAAATGAACTACAACTTAAATCCTAATTTTTGGCCTCAAGATGGTGTATTTAGGGCCCAAAATGTGCCAAAAATGCTCTAACCAAGAGAGTAGTATTGACTAGTGCGTGCATTCATCTCATTGAAACATGTGGTTTAAAAAAATAGACTCAAACGAACACCCGGAGATCAAGTTATGACCTTGTCAAGTTCCTACTAATTTTGGCGCATCACTCTAACTCATAGCATGCCACTTATTTTTCTTTGGATGAGGATCACAAAGATCTCATTATGAGCAACAAACTGCAACTAGGGTTGTTCATTCATGTTGACAAATTAGAGCCCATATTTCCTATCCCTATTTTGATAGGTGTTAGGCCTATGTCGGGGCACCATGTTTGCATCAAAAACCCTGAAGATCTAGTCACCATGCATTCGCTTCGCAGGATTTTTGAACCATAATTTAAATGCACAGAGACTTAAATCGATGACCTTAAAACTCAAAACCTGACAATAAAATCATAATAATGATGATGCCAACGGGGTCATGGTTGATTGGTAAAGACCGGGAATTTACTAAGAGGAGGTCCAAGGTTCAACCCCCCATTAGCAAGTCCGGTGCATGAGGAATAGCCCGATCGATTTCTCTTAGTGTTGTCGGAGTAGTCTGACCAATGTCCCTGAGTGTGCGATAACTATACAAAGGTGTTGCTAGAGTAGTCCAACCAACATCCCTGAGTTTTTACACATACGAAGGCAATATGAAGTGTACACCAGTTTTACAGAGGTGGTACGAAACCTAAGCTTTAGTTGAATGGAGGTGGTGTAAAACTTGTGCACTTAGTGGTCCATTCCTTACGTTGGGATAAATAATACTTAAGGCTAGTAGAGAATATGCTAAATTGTAATATGTAATTATTCCTCTATAATTCCAAAAAACATTAATAATGATGATGTTGGTGATGTCCCTGGTTCGAATCCCTCCGAGTTGTTTGCAGCGAAACTTACATAAAGGCTCAAGAAAATATAGAGCATGCTTGAAATTTCCCATTCGAAGAATAACTCAAATGGTGGTCCAAAATTAAATAACAAGGCCCCTTCAACAAACAATTTCTCGCACCCAAATATCTTCCCTGAGAGAATGCCTTCTTCATAATTACTATGAAAGAACGATTGGAATGGGAAATCATATGGCCATATGAAATCCAATCCATAAAATTCTTGAGAACTAGTACCCAAATAAGAAACCAGCTACTTAAGAATTATACTCAAGGACTCATGGGTGGCGGCCATATGCCACAAGGAATCCTCTTTTCACAACCCATTCTTACTTGGGGAGAAGTTACAATCGACCTCCCCAAGATATAATTCATTATCTCTATTGTATATACATATAAACCCTTCATCTTTTCATGTGCATCAGCAACAACAACAACCACCATTTCCATTTTCCAATATACACATGTATGGCAAGTGCAAAAGTTTAATGTATGCACACAAAGTGTTTAACAAAATGACTGAACAAGTTGTCATCTTATGGAATTATCATTGTAGATTTTTTGAAGACATGGATTTACTCATGACATGTTAACATTATTTCCCCAAACACGAGAAATATGTGTCCATCCCAATCGGTTCACCTTTTCCAACATACTACTAGCCAATGCATTGCATTTTTTTGTGGCAGTACTTTGCACCATCACTACTCTTGTTAATATAGTAAACTCGTTGTTCACAGTCAATAAGTAATATGTGTAGATTCAATATAGTTTTCTAATTATTTTATTATGATGTTATATTGTTTATATAATTTTAAATTTAATATATTTTATTAAATTATAAGCAATTTAATAAGGCATGAATTAGTAAATATTTTCTCTTTTTATTTTAAATTTAATGTTTTAAGGTATTTAATATGTTTTTTAAATGTTATTATTAGTGGGATATTATATTATACACCCAATTCAATTAGTATTTATCAAATTAGGGTATTATAACATTCATAGAAGTCAAATAATTTACGTTTAACTAATTACATGGCTTGACATGACATATTATGTGAATAACTATACATTTTGGGACTTAAACTTTTTGGAATATTCCTTTAAATCTTATTGAGGAATATTCCTTTCAATTACATTTATATAAATACTATAATCATACACTATTTTCAAAATTAATTTTAAATATTTTTAATTACTTATTAATTTGGTGGTGTCATATATATTTAATGATACATTAATGTTATTTATTAGTGTTGCAATAAATTATAAAATATTGTCTTAGCATGTATTTATTTAATTATAATAATCATACACTACTTTTAATCCCAATTTTATTTTATTTTAATTTATCTATTAATTATATGTTATCTTATTTATTAGCATTGCAATAATTACTCAATACTACAAGTTTTACAATACTTACCAATTAATATATTATAATTATGTATTAAAATATATGACCTTATTACAATAAGTATTAACATTTATTAATAATTATATGAAAGCTAATATAAGTTTAATTCTTCTTAATTAGTCTTTATATTTCTATCCAATCAAATTTATTTTTTAATAATATTCAATTATTATATTGTTTCAAAATTATATTATATTATATTTATGGCTCTTTGTGTGTGTGTGTGTGTGTGTGTGTGTGTGTGTGTGTGTGTGTGTGTGTGTGTGTGTGTGTGTGTGTGTGTGTGTGTGTGTGTGTGTGTGTGTGTGTGTGTGTGTGTGTGATGGCATCGATATTTCAAGGGTAGTGCAAGAATATCTTAGCACTGAGAGAGCCATGCTTAGACATATTCTATAGCAACATCTTCCTAGCTGAAGAAAACACCAAATAAGACTACATAATAATCAAAGCCATAAAAAATGATCACAAGATTAAATCCAAAAGGGAGTACAAATCCTAGTAATAACTTGATTGTGTTGAAGGTGTTGTTAAAACTTCCTCACAAAATGAGAATTTTCTTCACAAAAATTCAATATGATGTGCAAGTATATCACAATGGGTCATATCTCAAGTCCCATTGACTATGTGTCAAATAATTCCAAGCATTATGAAGGTCATCTCATCTTATCAGAATACAACGGTATCAAGTTGTTGTAATCGCCAAGTAAAATAAAAAATGGTGTTGAAAACAAGGATTTCTTTAAAACTTTAGAATTTAGTCACAAAATTAATTGAAAGTATGTTGGAAATATCCCCCATGTAAATAACTATATGAAAAATGTAGATGATGAGAAACAATTAATAATTAAACAATATATCTCAAAATTCAAGACATTAGACACGAATGAAATTAATCCACTACTCATGGTTCTGAGTGTCGAAAGCATTGTTTCAAGAAGCACATAGTGGCATAATCATCCATTAATGTACTCAATATTAAATTATCCTCAATTTTAGTGTGAGTAAATGTCATAATGGTTACCCATTTATAGGTGAGTTGTCACATAATGATTAGCAAAGACTTACTAAGTGCAAAAATAAAATATAATGGAAAATTTATGCATATGATGTAAAATAAGAATTATAACTACACCAATGAATTCCTCTCATAAAAATATGCAACTTTTGAAAAAACATATCCTTAAGAAACACTTGCGTACATGTGAAAGTTATCATAAATTTAATCATGAACTATGAAGGTGGCATATCCAGACAAACTATGAATAACATGTACATTAGATAAAATATGTAAACTATACATACACTAATGTGAATCTCTTGAAAAAATAGACACTTGGAAAGAAAATCAATTTAATTTATCACTATATGACCAAGATATGCCCTGTCGGAGTCAAGTGTGCTAGAGATGGAGTAAAACCCTAAGGGGTCATCTACAAAAAACTATCCAAAAATGTAAAAAAGTTTCCAAAACCTGCAATAATTTTTTTTTGAAACTCTAAATCTATAGACAAAGTACTATTCATAATTTGCATGCTTATATTTTTAGCATAATTGGGATCAAAAGCATTATGTTGATTCTTCATGATTTATGTAGAGGGAATAGATTTTTTTCCTTTAAAAACATATTAATTATTTTTTCTATAAAAAAAATTGAAGAAGAAACAAAATTCAAAACTAATATTTGTGAGAATTTTGGATGTACTAGAATACCTAAAAACCATCTTTGAAGATCTAAAAGTGGTGAACCAACTAAGTCCCTTCGATGTAACCTTCATAGAAAACTCACAAAAATGAATAGGAGATTATTTTCAAAGATTAAAAATCATCCAAGTAGTAAAGTGAAGATTGGGAAAGATCTAATACCATATTATAAATTCTAGAGAGGCTCCAAGATTTTCATAATAACCTCAAGACTATCAGGCATAATTGTATGTACATACATAAATGAAACATAAAAGTAATATAAATAAAGATATGATCAAGAGAGAATGACTATTGTAATAATAAGCTAAAATGTGAGAGAGGACCAATGTCCCTCCTCGTAGAATATTAAAATGAACCTATCTTTCATAATGATTACCACACACACTATCTCTATGGTCTTTTAAGGGGGAAATAAGAGGCTAAGGATAGGGTTTGGAGAGTAGTTGCTTGCACATAAATTCTTTAAAAATACTATTAATAGAAAAATTCATAGGAAATACTACTAGTAGAAAAAGTCAATCAACTCAATAACTTGATTGATTGATAAACTAACAATTTTTTCTGTAAATAAGAATGAGAAATGGGATTTTCTACAATTATGCCCGGGAAAAAACAAATGGATTGGAGGTGAGTTTTCAAAAATAAGTGCAATGCGTAAGATAAGTTAGAGAAGTATAAGGGTCTCCTAACTATGAAAGGATTATATCAGGTGGAGAGAATTCAATTATTTGAGGTATGTTATCTCTTATTTAAAAATAGATTTCAATTAGATTTTTTAATTTATTTCCACTACATATGATTTGGAGATAGATCATATGGATGTTAAAACTATGTTACTACACAGGGAACTTGAAGAAGAAATCTACATGACACAACATAAGAATTTCATGGAAAAGGGGAAAGAGGACTTCATCTACTACCTGAAGAACTCCTTGTATAGATTGAAACAATCACCAATGATGTGGAACCATTGAAATGTTTATAGTTATTTGTTAAATATTGTTCTTGTGTGTAGTAAAGCATATACTTGTGTGTAATTCAAAAAATAAGGGAAGCAATCATCATAATGTGGATGACATGTTATTGATTGGAAATTTCATGGAAATAATCAAGCATTTTAAGTATCAGTTGTCTATTCTATTTGACATGAAATTTCTTGATGCTACATATTTCACTTTGGGCATGTAAATTAAGTAAGATCATACAAATAGGAAGCTTTGGATAATTTAGAAAAAATCTTGGACAATTTTAAGATGCATGACAATGAATTTGTGACCATAAATTTTCCAATTTTTTTGAAACGTTTTCTTATGCAAAATCCAAAGACACAAGAAGAGATGGAGGACATGGTTGATGTTCCATTTATAAGTGCACTAGAAATATTGATGTATGCATTGACTTACAAAATACCTAACATTTTACATGCAACATGAGTAATTAGTAGATATATGCCCAATATGGGGAAGGAGCATTAGACTGTGTGAAGATGATCTTCATGTATTTTTGCATATAAATTATTATCATGTTATTTTCTATCAAGGGAGTCTTTTTTCATTGATAAAGCGGGTTGAAGGGACCCATTCCCTTTATAAAGAGAGGCCTAAAACCCCTAAAAATTACTAAACTCTGTAGGGCCTACACCCCCTGATTATTGAAAAGCACTCCTACGAAATTAGAGCTTAAACCAACAACCAAAAATAGGCTATTTCCCCTCCTGCGACGGGAAATAGTCTTCAATATTACCCATGTGACATTTCTTATATTTCATGTTCTTTACCTCTTGCCACTTACCATTCACTGCTGAAATTATGAGTGGAAGATCACATGGATTCACTGATGCTATCTAATTATCCGACAGGGATTCCTAATCTGAATCCATTTTGGTGACAGAAAGCTCCCTTTTCATTCTACTAACCACAATAATCCCTGATAATCCTGAATTGTATCCATCATTTCCTTTTCCGTGCTTTCCTCTTCCTTATTCTTGGTATTGGAATTACAGGGATTCTCCTTGAAAGTTACAACATCCACTAAATCTGGATCCAAAGATCCCCAACCTCTGGTCAAGGCTGAGTCACTCTTCTTAACTGATTAATTTTTCAAAGGACGTGATGCTTGCAAATCACTAGGGTTTCTGATTCTACAATGGAATGTCATATTTTCGTAATCCAAATATTGTGAATGTTAAAAATTTCAAATTTTAAATTAATTCGATCTAACAGCCCTTTACTCAAATCAACTTCCACACACATACGAGTGAAGGAACATAGGCCCACATGAGATCTATCCAGAATTCTTTAATAAACCTTCCCAATACATTTCGATATCTTCTAGTGCATACCAAAGGTGCAGAGAAAGATTGGGTACTCTCAACCAAACCGGTGTTTTGGATATCAAAGAGTGTTTGAATCAAATTCAAGGAACCAAGGAGTCAAAAATAGACCAACGTTGCCCCAGAACCATGGTCCTTCTGACAGAACCTCTGATAATCCTCCGCTTCCCTAAAATGAACCACAAAAAAACCTCTGGAACAAAGGAAGATTTCACACTTCTGTCCAATTTTGAAAAATCCACTAGTATAAATATGTAGAGGAAGTCCATTACCCGTTAAAGTGGCCTATTATGGCATACCAAGATAGGTTTTGATAATATTCCTCCACCTACATGTGATCGACTACTAGCGATGGGATTTCTTCAACTAAATCCACCAAATATGCCTGATTTCCTTCCATATTACCATCATTTTTACCAAGGGAAGCTTTGAAAGATACCCCTGGCTTGAATCTCCCACATCCCTGTGCATCTCCTCCGAAAACAAACCTAGTCATCATATTGAATCTCTCCTTGTCATATTTAGGGTTAAGGCATGACTTTCTCCCATGCCCATCAGTTGGCAGGTCGTCGAAGGGAGATCAATACCCTCCTCTATTGCTGCCCATGTATCTTGTGGGCTCCCCCATCCTTCTCTCCTCTCTGCTAGCATTCATGAATCCTTTCTTCTTCATGATTTTTCTGGAGTTCGCCATCCTTGACCAATCCTACAAATTTGGATGGTAAACTCTTTTATTATACTAGAGCTATGAACTAGAGAGGTGGAGGATAAATTTCTCTAAGTTGGACATGGGGGTGGGCTTGGGTCCTTAATTTACACTGAACAATCCACATTTCAAATACCCCGCTATGTTCCACTTGGTCCATATGGAGAAGTTCAACCCCTACCTCAAGTTGTCCCCATGGCCACTTATTTAAAGCATCCAATGAACTCAATGGGAATGGAACTTGGGTTGATGATTACAAACTACTAGTAACTCACTAATAGCCCAAGACCTTGAGTTCAAACTTTGGATGGTAAAGGCTTTTATTATACTAGAGCTATTAACTGGAGTGGTGGAGGAGAACTTTCTCTAAGTGGGACATGGCAGTTGGCTTGGGTCCTTAATGTTTGCCGAGCGATCCGCATTCGGAGCACCCCACTATGTTCTGTTTGGTCCATATGGAGAAGCTCGACCCCTACCTGAAGGTGTCCCCATGGCCACTTATTGAAAGCATCCAATGAACTCAATGGGAATGGAACTTGGGTTAATGATTACAAACTACTTGTAACTCACCAATAGCCCAAGACCTTAAGTTCTCTATCAAGGAATTCTTATTGAAAGAAAATAAGTGAGTGTACATGGTTTTGTGAAATTTGGATTTGGTAGGTATTTGGATAGGTGAACATCTATTGGGTAACAATGTTTACATTTTTCAGTGGAGTTGTAAGTTGGATGAGTAAATGTCAAGTATAAGTGTTGCAATATCTACCATTGAAAATGAGTATACATAAAATAATGAAGCAAAGAGCGGAATAATTTTGACTTTAGAGATTATGCTCCACTCTATTATATTCATACAAAAAAAGTGAGGATAAACTTTGACTCTCAGAGTGTGTTTTTTTTGTGAAGGGACCTAAGTATTGATCTCGCATTAAGTGTATTGATGTGCAATATAATTTTATAATGGAAATGGTGGAGGAAAACAAGATACATATAGATAAGGTTGAGATATTCAAATGTTGTAAATTCATTCATTAAGGTAGTGTCTACTAAGAATTTCTCTTGGTGTGGGAGAAACATGTGCTCGGATCCTCACAACTTTTGAATAATGGGTTTTTTCTCCTTTTATGAAAATTTTTAACAAGTGAAATAATGTTGGGAATTTCTAAATTTTGCATAGTTATTCATAAGTTATATTGTGTAATGGATGATGTTAGATAAGCTTGCACATGGAGGGCTTACACAAAGGTATATATGCATAGGGATATCGGCACATGGGCATTGCATGGAACTTGTACAATGTTGCTTTTCATGTTATGTACAAGACTATGCACATGAATATGTGTATAATGGGAGTTATATTATGGTGCACATTTAATTTTTGCAACATTTATGTGTGACAATGAAGCATTGGCAACATTTTTCTCACTAGGAAGGAAGACTAGAGGTGTAAAGTAACATTTTGAAAAATATTCTAACATGGTTGGTGAAAGAATACTGTGCATTAATTAATATACATTGGTTATAGAGAATCTTTATATTATTATATTATATATTCATTAGATGTTTTAAAGCATGTAACTACTTTACAGTGTGCAAATTCTTAGCCATAAAACAAAAAAGTAATGATTTTCACCATTATTATGGTAACTGAGAGATGGATACATAGACACACACATGAAATACTTGATAGTATGAATATTTAAGTATTGTATTATAGTTGTACTTTTTTCATGCGTGGAATACTATATTAAAATGTCTTGAAGATATCTTGTATTATTTGTAATTTGGGTTTAAAGTTAATATAATAGAAAAAAATATTGTGCAACAACAAGTATTTTTACTTGAAATGGCTTTCCAGGATAAACATGTTTCTATATCTTATTTTGACATCTTCATATGTTATTTAGATTTATATTTTTAGTAAATGTTCTCAAATCACATGTTGTTAGTATATTTAGAAAATTTCAATTTATTCCTAACAATGATCATAGATGTGAAGATGCTAGAGAATAGTATTGATTTTAATCCCAATAACATTGGTTGTACAAACTATAATAGGCCTTCCATATTCGAAAACAAATTCAATACTAAGGTCTATATTAGTTTATGATTCATATTAATACCTAAGAAATTATAAGATTGAACCAATTCTCAAGAGAATGATTGTTGTATTGAAAATTGTAGGATACAATATATTATATATTTTAAAATCGTGATTATGGTTTTATCTATGTTTGTACCATTAAATCAAACCTATTATAAAATCATTTAAGGACACCTATTTGTTTTTCTAGGTCATAGAGTTGCTTTAAAAGGTCATTGTTGTTAGTGAAAGCAAGAGTAGAATTATGTAAGTGGTTTTTTAAAATAGTATTTATGCACCCATCTTCAGAATTTGGGGAAATTACAATTGTGTCTTACTTCAACATTACAATTAATTTCTTCTTACCAATTGTGACTAGTTTATAGTTAGAAAATGGCTTGCTCATATTGTACAACTTATCTACTGCGATTCTACATTTAGAGTAGAGGGAATGGCTAAAGATTTCATATATATTAAGATATTTGCATACGGAGGATGTCAAAAGAGTTTATAAAATTAACAAAGCAAGAAGAAAAGTCTTCTTTATTATTTTTAAATTTTAAGAATACTTTGAATGTTTGTTTCCAGAAAGACTTTTTTATCCCAAGTTTTTGTAGAGGGGTATAATGTATCTTTTCGAGCATTATTTAGGGAATCCTTTTTATAATGTAGTGATAGAAAAAGTCTCATATGTTAAGCAAAACTAAAAGCTTCCAATCAAGTAATAAATCATTTTGATAGCCTTCGATGTATATATCTATACCCTTGCAAGTTTCTTTCTCCCATATTTGATGTTAACAATTGAGAAAAGTCTCAATTTATCACGTGAGAGTTATATCATTACATGAATCCTTCGAATTGATAGGAGCAAAATGTAGGTGTTTGAGATTTAAAAAATTAATTGTTTATAACAATTTGATAAGTTTCTTAGGTAAAATTGGTTTCCAAAATTGCTTTGGGTTATATTTGCAAAGATATTAAAGTTTTGCATATCACTTGTTGAGATTTAAATTCACTCTTTTTTTTAAAGTATTTCATATAAATATTCACTTTTTAATCAATTCATTCTTGTAATTTTGAGTATTCCATTTTTGTTTTTTTTTTAAATAACAATCAATATATTCACATATAAGTTTTGCATCGGTTAAGAGTGAAATATTTGTTATGTGAGTTATTGTTAATATAATTAAATAAAGTGGAGATGAAATAAGTACATAGGTCAGGCATTTGGAAAGGCCTAGAAAATATTTTGAACATGTATCTTAGGAAATGTTTAAGGTCTTTATGTTTGAATGTAATTGAAGTTGTGAAATTTTTTGTTTCTAATTGTATGTTTGTTTTTAATATAGTTATGTTGGATTTTAATATTTGGACTTGATAGCAGAGCCATGTTTACGCTCAATATTAATGTAAAGATATTTTTAAAATCAATTAAAATGAGGAAACGACAAAGTCTATAGTACTAGTACCATTTTCATAGATGCAAGTAATTAATTGTTGGGCCAATACTTTAAACTATGGCATATGACGAGCTCATGGGTACTACTTTGCTTCATTAGTTATTGTGAAAAGTTGTTGAGTATGGTTTTAAAAGATCTAGCAAATTCATAAGTTATATTTAGATTTTAATCAATTCAAAATGGTATAAAGTTGCCACCACATTTGAGAATAATAACTTGCTTACAATTTATTTTGTCATTAAAATCTTCAAGAAAAATTATTTTACCTTTATATTTGAATATATTAATATTATTATCTATATTAAAAATAATTAAGAAAATGTAAAATATAATAATACTAAATTAACAATAATAAAAATACTAATATTTATTAATCCTTTATTTCAAAAAATATAAATTAGTGATTAAGGTCAAAAAAAAATTAATCAGACGTGTTTTGAAATAACATGTTATACCACCAAATCCTCTATGGGTGGACCTTGATAACTTTTGTTTCAACTAGAGACTAATTAAATGCATTCCATATTAGAAGGATGAGTTTCATCATTGTAGTGAGAGATCATATTTATGCACCCACTCATCTTAATCGAGGGTTAATTTTCCATATTGAGATCATATTTTTTGTTGTTTTTGTACCTTCAACTAAATATGTCCTAGTATCATGTAACTGTAGATCCTCTAGTATCATATTCTTGTTAATGAGCATTCTTGTACCTTTTAGTTTGGGAGAGATATGAATGAGGCAAGATTGGAAAGCATGTAAGGCAACCTTAATTTGCATAAATGTGGTTTCAATGTTTTTTGTTGTGGACCTTTTTTTATCTTGTAAAAAAATAGTATTAATAAACATAAGTTAATTATAATTTTTTAATGACATATTTATTACACAATTTTTTTAATTATTAAAAAAATCTATATAAAAAGAAACAAAAAAACTCAACATTTCAAATCTATACATTCAGCTCAAATATAAATTTATGAGTAATGTGTTCTCTTTTATTATTTTCCTTATATAACTTTATATTATATTATATTAACAAACCAATCAACCATCCTCAATCATTCCTGCCACTCCACCACCCCGCATTTGCCCCTACCCAACCGAAAGAGGAAGAAAAGGAGGGGAAATAAGAAGAAAGCTCGAAAAAAACACATTTGATGAGGCAACGCGTTCACTTTATTAATTAGTGGTGTCCTACGTGCACGTTTGGAGGTATTGCTCTTGCAGGTTTAAACAAGTTCATCATAATTCATGATGGAGAACAGCTTACACCTTTGAAACTTTTGCTTTAAAATGTCACCTGCAAAAGGATAACCATACGATTGCGGGACAAGTTAGATAATGGGCAGAAACTTTTTTTTGGGAACCAATGCCGTGGATGCTTTTTGTCATGGACTTAAAAAGAATGTCCAATATCATAACAACACAGAATTTGGAGGTTAAAAGGAGGAATTACAACATCATGATGTGTTCATATTTTCCAAGGCGAATATAAGTTATGTTGATATATGGAATAAGATGTTGGTGGTGGTTTCTGTAGTTTTTGACCAGAGAAAGTGAGATATATATATATATATATATATATAGTATAATAGATTTGTATGTGTTGTTTTTTTGGTTTGTTTTTAAATGTGATTTGATGATAATTTTCTAATTCAAGTACTTTAATAAATTATACGGTAAGGATCTATTTAATATATAAATTTGGAATTCATAAATAAGATACAAAAGTGTAGTACGTGTGTAGATACCTATTATTGGTATAAGATTTAATAATTAGTTGTATAATTGTATTGTCTTCATATATTTATGTATTTGTCGATTATTGGTCTATATTAGGTTCTTATTGATGTATTTCCCTATTTTTTGGTTGTATTAAAATATGTTTCCTTGTTCTTTTCTCTTCTCTTTTATTTTAACTCTTCCCTTTGTTTTCCTATTATTATGGGTTTTCACCAAAACCATAACTGTATAGTTATGGGACTTTTCCTTCTATGGGCTCTCAATGGCACAATTTTAGGTCCCCCCAAAGTTTTTGAGCCTTTATTTTCAATATTCCTGCTCATTGTGTATTGACTTGCACTCTAATACGATCTTGATTTGAATTCAAGAACTCTATAAATACATAAGTGCATTAGTGCATTTAGGACACAAACATATATAAAAGCATCCTAAAGAAAACAATTCAATATTTTCTCATTGTAAATTCAAAGCATTTAAAGAAAGAGCGAGAGAAAATACAAAGCATTTAAATTTAATGTATTTTCCGTCGCAGTGATTGACAGATAATGACTTATATATATATATATATATATATATATATATATATATATATATAATTGTTATGTTTGAAGTTATTTTGATGATGACCACCTTTTGGCTTGCATCATAGCATGATGTTGATCTGTTTGAACTCCACCGTTGTTTGCATTCTTTAAGGATGTTTTGCATGGTTAAGGTTATTTGCAATGTTTAAGGTAACTTGAAGTGTTACGGTAAAGGCATGTGAATAGTTGAATGAGCTCCACCATTTCATGTTTCGAATGATTGATCTCAAACGCATTGCATTGAAATTTTTTAACGTTGATTTTAAATGGAATTGTTCTTAAACCACATAGCAATTAAAGTTTAATGTTATGAGACTTGATCTTGGACCACTTGGCAAATAATGTTTGAATTTTGGACAATGTTGATGTCTTAACTATGGTCATCGACCCCTTCCTTAGCATTGTTAATATTGAATGTTTCAATAAAATGTCATTGACTACTTTGCAAGGTTAATTTTTTATGGCTTTTGTTGGAAGATGGTCATAAACCACGAGGAATATAAGGTAATTGATATTGTTTAAAGTTTTGAATGTTCATAGACCATATTGCATGAAAAAAGGGGGTTTTGGGTTTAATAAGCCACTACGTGGCACTGGAATATCTTAATGGTAATTAATTTCCACGGTTCCTTGGGAATTGATAGCTTGTTGAGGAAGCCAAAAACATGTAACTTCTCTCTTCGTTTGCATTTTTGGCATTACAATTTGTTATGGTTTGAGCTCTACATGAGGTTTTTGGGAGATAATTCAGGAAGTTGTTGTTTATCATATGCATGCAATGATGAATCTATTTTTAATGGCATATGTTGTATTTAAAGTTTTGTTTGGAAAGCTATTTGGATTTTTTTGGGCATACAAGTTGTTGATTTCAAAAGAAAATTTGTAAAAGAAAGAAAATGTAACGACCCAAAATCCATACGAAAACAACACAAAGAAATACAGATAACTTTTTTTTTTACTTGCTTGACACATAACATGACGCAACATGTCATCACCAAGTATACAACTAACACTGTGAACAACTTGATACAAGGATGGCCATAAAGGCAGCATGGAAACGTTCACACCTATCAAGGACAATCTACTTTTCTTTTTGACAAGACAACATAGAAGTCCAATCACAAAACACACTTACAGTTAGGGCCAACCACAAGGAGATATTCTTGAGGGTTATTTATTTTAAAAGGACATCTTGCAATTCTTAGCTTACGTTTTCAAGGAGGCTCAAGATATGATTCGTATGATTCAACTTGCCAAGCCAAGTTTATTCCTTTGACACTGAGTAATTATCTTTAAATCTTCTCTATTATGACATTTATTTGCTTAATTCGTTTATCAAGAAAAAGGAGTAATTAAATTCCACAAGGCCATCTGCTCACCACTAACGCTACTAAGATTCGTTCTTGCCCACAAGACAACATGGTTTTAAGTTCAACACACTTAAGAGAAGAGATATAAGGTGCCTTGAAAAAGGGTTAGAGGGAGAAGGTCGAGATGAAACATTTTTAGGACCTCATTAGTTATTGCCAGTATTAAATTGAAGCTAGGGCTCTTAACCAGAATTATCAACAACTTTACTTAGGCTTCACTAAAAGTAATAACAAGGAGTAAAAATTTACTTTCCAAATGGCGGTGAGAAAGATGGTGAGGTCTCCAATTTGTTTTCTCTGGCTTATTAAATCTTATCATCTTCAAACAACTAACAGTTCATTTCACCTTAGGGTCATTTTACAAATTTCACCATAAAAGGAATAATATTCACTAGAGGAGCTAGGGTTATCATGTTATAAAGTTTACCTGCAATGATAGTCTTGCCCTTGATTACTTACAGAATTTCTTACTCTCAAGTTGGTGACCCCTACGTTACTTTATTTGAATACAACTTTAAATTTAACTTCCAGAAGTATTAAACAATCCCATGTTAGTTTACTTATGACACTTTATTACTAAGTCATGTCAAGGTTTAGCTCAAAATCTATTCTCAAGGCAAGGTTGTAGCAACACTCATTTACAAGAACAAAACAAGATTACATCAATTCTTAAAATACTGATACTCCAACAATGTCACTCAACAACAATAACCAAATTTTCTTATAATTTCAATGATGGTCAATCAATACAAGGTTTCCAAAGTTCAGATGACAAAGTCCACAATAATTTATACTAAGACATTAATCCTCTTTTAAACTTTCCACTGGATGTTATCAATAGTTGAACAACATAAAAAGGTTTCGAGCAAAGGATCTTCTCAACTGAGGTTGATGACAAAAGTCTACAAATCTATCCCTCATCTACACGCAAAATCCATCTCATCATAAAAGAAATTTTCTACAAGAGTCAGTTCACGAGAACTGAGCAAGATAAGGCTACACAAAACCACCATAACTATTATCTAACAATACCACGAAAAGGAAGCACTTTATTACAAGAATTGGTTCAAACCTCTAAACACTATCAACACATCAAGTTATAATAAAGTCTTCATCATGCCAATCGAAGAAGGAGAAGACCTTGTACTTCAGTTAGGAGTAATAGCAACGAAAGTATAGCAATCGTAAGAGAATGGCCCTTGGCCCTATAAGGAGAAAACAAACAATCTAGCAAAAAATAGAATTCCCATCAAGTAAGTAATTAAACAAAAATTACCAGATTGAGATTTGATATATACACCAACCATCTAGGAATTTATCAAAGGTACCAAACGCATAGACTAAATTAATATATTTCTAAAAGAACAGGAGTTGATCGGCCCAAGAAAGGGGAACCACGAGTTTCAAAAATTAACACAAAAAAACCATGTATAATCGAGTTTCAAACCGGAAATCAAATACAGTATACACACAACATAAGTTTCGAGGTGAAAGCAAAGTATATTAGTTTTGACCATTAACTACAAAGATTTCCCAATCATCCAAGAAGGGTCAAAGTCTTACAGGCTAGTAGCAAACACGCGAGAGAAGAAGGGAGTTCCGTCACACAAGAGTACACAATAATGTCATCAACAACAATTCCGAGAGGGGAATTAGACCAAAACTATTCCAGTGTCAACGAGGTACTGGATTCGCACAAAGAAACCTCGAGCTTAGTTGATCCGAAAGGCTAGTTATGGTTCAAGTTGCCAGGGATGGTCAAGGTACTTCCTGAGGATGGCCTTAAAAGCCTAGAAACAAGATGAAAGATAGTATAAGAGTCTAAACACGCGAGACGGCAAAACACATTGCACACGAACCCTTTTATTCTACCAGTTTTAATACCACAACTCTAAGCTGGCTAGCCCACGCATTGCTCACACAATCCTACACCCTTTCTTTCTCGATGCCAAAAGGTTATCCAAGGAACTTGCGAAGGGGCTAACAAAAAATGTCAAAAGACAACTTGGGTGCTAGAGAGGAGCTTCATAGTTATCGTAACTTACTTCCATAATATCGAAAATACTAGTTGATCAACATAATAACTTGCAACTCAATCGCAGAGGAGAATTAATACATAAACAAACAGATGAAGGTCTATCATTCGAGTAAGAGAAACATAACATTCAGAGGAGAGGGCACACGCATCCTTTCGACCCACATACTATCAACGATAAAAGCTAAAACAAGAAGAAACAAGCAGAAAAGGGAAATCTCCCATCATGACATCCAACTGACAAATCAATGCAAGGAAAAGTGGTTCGATTTCACAATAAATGTAAATATAATAGCAGTAGAAAGGTGTAGAAATATCTTGCCTTTTTCTCCAGAGTCTTTCCTATCTTCTTCTCCCACAAAGCTACCAGGTCCTTGAAAGAATATGTATTGGCAGGAAGCCTCAAATACAATTTCTTGTTCAGAGTTCTTGGGTCACCCACTGCCTTGATGGTAAAAGTGCCAATATCTTCCTCTTTCACAAACACAACTTTGGCATTTCCATCCCCTAAAATCGAAATTGTATCCCTTGGTAGGGCAGTAAGGCCTGGTTGCCCCAAATTTGGCACAAAATACGTGGCAAAACAGTTCAAACATATGTGTAGGGAATTCCTTCTGCCTCAATGGCCCTACGGACTTTGACCTTGTAACCCCATGCAGTATTTGCAGGCTCGACTGCATGGACTCTATCAAAATCATTTCCAAATTCAGATGGCAGAAAACTCTTGATGGTTCCAACCTCTTTGATTGCCTTGATAATGTTAAACTGATCCATTAACTTGTACGGAATGCATCTGAATTATAACATCAAAAACTATTCAATCAACAACAGTGATAACCTCGAATTCTATCAACGATAAATTACTATCTTCCTTTGCTTCAAATTTGGCATCTTCTGTTGGTTCAACACGTCCCCATCGATCAACTGACAGCCTCATGGACCCACGGAACATGTCAACTTTGGCATTGTGTAGTATTACTGTTGCTCCAGGCTTCATCAATTCCACTTGATCACCTCTGGCAATGAATACAATAATGGCGGTGTCATCTCCCACAAGGCATTCGGCAAGTCGCATTTGACGGCCCTGAGGCCCCTTCTGCAAAACCGCCTTTGCATCCACCACTTTTACCACCATCGTAAGCCCACTTGTGCCTGGACGCAACTGCACCACTTTCGTGAATTCCTCCGCCATCTTCCTGAAAATATCTCAGATGAAGCTCAGTATGGAGATGTAATCCGACAGAGGCCTTGAAGGATTCAAGAAGTTCGGCCTTCTGAGGATTTGAAGCTGTGGACTGTTTTACAAGAAGATAAGTGGGATGGCCAAGATCAATGCTGGCCTTTGCTACATGGCGACCAGTGTATCCTATTCCTCCAATTAACAGAATCCTGCTACCTTCATCTCCCAAGACATTTTCTCCAACATTGCATAGATCTCCTGTGCCTGAGGGTGTGATCTGTCACCAACACAAAAAGCATGCGCCATTATATTGGCTTCGCCGAGTTGAGCACTTGCTACGGGCCAAGCTTGATAGGCCAACAAAAATGAGCCAAAGTGTGACCGAAGTCACCGGAATCGGACACAAGAAGGAGACAGATACTCATCTACGGGCAGAGTGGAAAAAAATGAAACAGCAAAGCAATTTTTGCTTCGTGAATATTCTGATAAAAACAGATCCGCCTGTATGAGATACTCTTCCATGAGTTACAACGTAAAACAAGTAAGAAAACAATAGAGAATCTCAACAATAATCTTCTCCAGATCTCCTGGTAACTCTCTCACTGTCACAGTCGATTTTGATAACCATATCATGAAGGAGAATCCCGAATTGAGGATGCAGTCGATACAGAACAAGACACCATAGTTGGACGACCTGCTTGTTGGAAGCGCTCAACAGGCTTCTACCATGCTGCAACAGTAACGTCCATCTTCATCTACTTCCCCTCCTGTCCTTGATGCCCAGGAAGATGCATTGTCTACTCTTCTCTGCTCGTTTGAACCAAAACAGAAACAATTCTATAACCACAGAATTGCAGACCTCCCAAAACAGGGGTTTCCTTCCCCCAAGACGCGGCAGACAAGGGCATCAGGAAGTCAAAGAAAGTAGAGCAGGTAATAAAAGATACAGGTCCTTCCACCCACCGCCAGCTAACAACCTAGTCGACTCCATAGCTAGGCAGGAAAAGGAATGGCGTGAAAGAGTAGATAGAAAGGCAATTAATACCAGCAAGTGGTTAAATCAAAGTCGTCATTTGCAAAACCACATAATGGTCTGAGCACAATTTGGTGAGACAAGAAAGAAAGGAAAGGCGGTGGTCAGATTCAAGTAAAATGCATTTCCAAGAAGGCCAAAAAGGTCATTAAATAAACAATAAAAGTGGTGCATGCGGCCAGCAGATGGGTTACGTGGTTAGGCACGAACAAACGTGTCCAAAATGGGTGAATGCATCCAAAATTTTATCATAAAAAATAAATAAATAAGTTATAGAACAAGACACGAGAGAAGGCTTGGTCGGCCGAGGAGGAAACTAGTGGTAGAAGTTTCAAAAACGAACACAGGACAATGACCGACCACGGCGTCACAACAGGAGACCCTCTACTTGCGCAAACCGGTGCTGGGTCCGCAAACGACCAACCAAACCATAAAATCGTTCACCGATAATTAACCATAATGTTGATAACAATCGACAATAAGATAATGAAGTTATCGTCGATCGATAATTAAATTAGTAATATTATTATTATTTCTATTACTATTATTATTATAACTTAACAATAATTATTAATCAAATTAAGAAGGACCGAAAAACAAGCACGGTAAAAGAGAACATGATTCTCCTTTAACAAGGAAATCATAATAGTAGGCAGTTGTAAGGGCCGGTATGCAACAACAACACGACACCAAAGCAAACACGATGAAGAAGAGGGAGATGATTGAGTATTCCCTGCGACTAAGGCGAAGCCCACCAATGATCGATGAAGGCACAATGACGCTCCATGTTTAGCACTCGATCGCCGCAGGATGAACAGGTGTAACGTAGAATAGGGCATTACAAAAACACAAACCATGCATGGGTTTTCTCTCTTGTTCTTGTTATTTTTATTATGAAACCTCGGGAATATGTTTGGGTTTCTATTATTGTTTGAAAATTGGAATTGTTCTTTATTTTTCTGATGAAAATTTGAAATGAAAAAAAGAATAATTTGGAAATAAAATGGGTTTTTTTAGAGATGTAAGATTTGCTTCTACATTTGATTTGGCCTTCTAGGTTCATGATTATTGTTTTAAATTTGGAAATTTAATGGAGATTATGCGATCTTAATAAAATATAGGGTCACTATGATTTGTCACAAAATGGGTTTAATATTTAAGTTCTAGTTTGGTTTGGAGTAATAGGTATGGTTGAATATTGAACTTCAATATCTGCTCCTTGTGAGTTTAGCTCATCTAGAGCTCACTATTATTATGTTGATTTGAAGCGATGTGAGGTCACGTATTTACAATCCTCTATCATTGTTGAAACTCTTCTTATGAAGATACTTTTTAAAAATGGTTTCTTGTTTGGTCTAGAAATGTGAGGAAGAGGGAACTATTTGGTTTTCATAGTATTTTTAAGTTTTACTAGTTAAAAATCCATGATTAAGATCTTAGGAGCATGAATGTATAAAACTCATAATCTCTTCCTCATTCTTTCCTTGAATGAACTCGAACTAGGGTATATAACGAGAACTCCAAGTTATTTTGTGTTGAGATTTTCTTTGAACCGGTTAAAATGAAGAAATAATCCCGTCCCAATAGGGATTTGTTGAGATAGATTGTTTCATTTAGCTCATCTTACTAACTTAGTGGTTAATGAGCTTGATTGTATGTGAGTATTAGATTTCATTTATAAATTTGATCTTAATGTTGTTTCCAAGTTATTTAAATCATGGATTGTTGAACACTCTCTCTCTTTCTTTCTCTCTTAACTATTGGTTGGTAAAGATAACCACCATAGAAAATATATTGTTAGTTTAACAAAGTATTTGATATTGAATTCATCACTAAAATTTTCTGTTAAGTAATGATTATTTCTTTGTAAGCATGACTGTTTGGCTTATTGTTGAAAGGAATGAAAGTTAGTAAGGTATTTGGTATTATATGGATTTCATTATATAATTTGGATTTTTTTATTAATGGCAAATAGTTTTGAAGGGACTATACCTTAATACAAAAAAGGCTCAGAATCCAAAGAAATAGGATTAAGTACCAAAAGATGATCAAGATCCAGATATTACAATAAGCCAAGAAGTAGTCAAAAAGGGAACTACCAAGTGAAAACAGAGTAAGTATAGAACTCGCTAAACAACAAAGACTTAAACAACAACCTAATAAAGAACAAAAAACATCCAAACCATAGCAATACTACTCTAGAGAAGTTTATTTCCTAGAAGCCATGTCGATTCTTGATTTAACAGTCTGTACTGAGGTAAATAACATGAGAGTAGTGACATGTGTAGGGTCCTTGGCATTCAGTTGGGAAATGATCTAGGTCCCTTTCAACATTAGTGCCCCAAATGGCTTCTGAGATACCACTGAGCATGGTAATGCTTCTGACCTATTGCTCTAGAAAATCATAGATAGCCCTGAAAATTGAGATGTTATGATCATGTCTTTCCTTAGAATTCCTTAGTGATACTTACCAGAAATTCAATTTCTTATAAATTTCATTTACCTTTGTATTTCATATCCAATTTCTTATATATAATTTGGATATTATTTTTTAATTCTCTATTCATTACGGAAATATAAATTATAGAGTAAGAAATTGAAATGCATACACTAGTATTTTATTGACTATTACGACTAATGATTCATTTGTTATTCAATTATGGGAATGGATAATGAGTTAATTTTTGAAAAATTATTTGAATACAACAAATATACATTGATGAATATTTCATTATTGATAGTATTATTTGATAAATATATAAAAAAATTGAAGGATGTTGATACAAATTCTATTCTTGATCATTTTCATAGTATGATACTTAAACTTTCAAAAGTTATATTTATCAATTGTATTAATGATATGTTTGTAAACATACCTTTTATTACGAAGTGTCATTTTATTTTAGCAATGATATCTACTTAATTAATGAACTAAGAATTTCATTAGTTATCAATTAATTTAACCTTAACTTATTCTATTATTTCATTTAAATACAACAAGAATATGAGTTAGTTAACTCATGTCAGTTCTTTGAACTAACCCATATATACATTTTCTCTCTCCTACAGTTTGTAGGAAGGAATGACATTCATGAAGTGATTGATTGGATTGTTTACACATGATTACGTCATGTATTATTTGTTTAAAATCTGATAAGGATTATTGTATTTATTTGTTAAACGTGAATGTATTATCTTCGCAAGTTGATTAATGGGCATATTTCCTAATGTACTATCATGATGAATTGTATATCATTATTTATAAAAATAAGGGGTTATCCTTATTAAGTTTTAATAAAATACTTTACTATTTTGTATCGTATTTTGTTGGATATGAAAGTGTTTGTATATTTTTGGGTAATTGCAGCAAGTTGGTGGACCAAAAAGGGGTCATAAGTGGACGTCATATTGCAAAAAATAGCAAAATCTCAACTTTTAGGGATTATTAGCAATACGCGCACTTAAAATTAGAAAAATTTATATGAATATGAATCATAGCATCCAGAATCTAGTTTCTATACTATTTTTTTTTTTAATGAACAATTTTAGCTATATTAAACACTCAAAATTCTATGACTTGGTTTTGTTTTTTTTAACCTATAAGATTGAAGTCCGTTTGCCCACGATTTGGATGAGAAAATCTTGTTTTTTTTTCCTTTGGTGAAAATTTATATGTCGTTGTCTATCTTGGGATGGATTTTATTTTGTATTTTTTCGAGAAATGTTTATTTAATGATTTTTTTGTGAAAGTGGTCAGAAAAATTTAGAAAATAGAGCACTTTCCTTTTTCCCACCATAACTATATCAAAAATATTCAAATCAAATACTTTATTTTAAATGTGTATATAATTTTGCCACACTTTAGATGGTATAGGTTTTATCACATTTTGACAAGCGAAATGAAAGTTGCAGTCTTAAACGTAGACATGAACATTCACATGAAACAATGTCTTAAAGACTTACTGTTAGTAAAAAATTATAAAATGATATTTATCTTATTCTATTCACTTTAAATTCAAAATTTCTATGAAGCTAACAGTCTCCCCTATGCGATGGTACCATTTTTGTGAGATGTTTTTTATTTTTTCGACATGGTTCAAGTCTGCAGAAGATAAAATTTGAAGTTTTTGGCCTTTCACATGTCATAATGACCTCCCATAGCTATCGTTGGGGAAAAACAGAGATTTCCCGAGCCTTGAGGGTCACATTTAATGATACAGAAAGAACCATGATCACGGTTCTAAATAATAGAACCATGATTGCGGTTATTAAATCATATTTACATGGATCCCAATGTTCAAATTACCATGTGATTTTACTTGAATAAATTACTTGTGAAATTCTATCATTTTCTACACATTTTTCTTATCATCGGAAGAAAAACATCATGGGAGACAAGAAAAAAGTCAAAAAAAGAAATCAATAAGTGAAAAAACACCGGACGAATTAGACACACAAATATTTCAAGATTTTGAGTGAATGCGAAAATTTCGTGAATCAAGAAGAGGTTCATCTTCAACCCCTACTATTGTAAGAAATGAGGAACCAGGTAAATTATTTACCGTCAATGTTGAATATGAATTAAGTACTCGTGATGAAGATGTTTTTACTGTCAATATTGAAGATGAATTAAATACTTGTGATGTAACTGATGTTGAAATTGAAGGAGACAATGAAAATGTGAATCAGGAAATTCAAGTTAAAACTATAGACAAGCAAAATTTGACAAAAACACCTCCTAGGATTTTACGTAAGAAACCTAATAATTTTATTGAAATTGATGAGAACATTTTGAAACCAATGGCTAACAAAATTTTTGAATGGAAAATCAGAAGAAAAGCCATTGAAATTTGGGATAATCATTTTAAAATTTTAAATGATTCCCAAAGATGTCATTTGTTGGTTAGTTTGATGAAATTGAATAAAATGAGACCTACATTAAACACCTTAGGATTGACAACATCTAATATACATGGTCAAACCTCTACAATTGTTGAAAACCTTCATGATGCATATCACATTGTTGGTGTCAAGAGACGCACAAGGGATAGTAATGTTGTGCGTCATGTACTTGCTACTAGTGTTGTAAGTGAATCAACAAAAAAACAACGTTTGATTAGGAAAATAAGTCGAATGTTGAAAGTTAATCGAAAAAATCTAATGAAAGCAATTGAAAGGTGTAATATCCTTCAATCACTCAATAACACTGATTTTTGGGCATTTTCTACTAGAGCACCGCATAAGGACAAAGATATATCTGATGTTATAAGAGAAGTTGTTATTCAATTTTGGCATGATAACACTAGAGTTTCACCTAATACAAGAGATGTTGTAAAATGGAGATTTGGTTCTACTAATCGCGATCCACATCCAAAGCATTTTTTAGATATGGGGTGATTGCACCAAGTTGGGGGGCCAAAAGGGGGTCTTAAGTGGATGCATTTTTCTGAAAAAAAAAAACTTCAACTTGTACGAGTTTTTTGAAATAGTTACACTCAAGATTGGAAGATGTTGTAGAAATATGAATCGTAGCATTTTGAGTCTAGTTTCTAAGCTACTAAATTTTATTGAAAACAAATAAGTTTAAGTGGGTCAAACAACTACAATACCAACATGTACTCCTATTTTTGTCAAAAAAACATAATAGAGTGACTTTCGTACCCCCCACCATTTTTTGAGCACCATTAAGTATTTTTGAAAACCCTTTAGTAGAAAGATAGCTAGGAGCATAGTTTCTGTTAGATATTTTTTAGATTTTTTTAACGAGTATTTTTTTATTTATGATTTTTATATTACATAAATGTTATGTTTTGAAAAATAACGGATCTCCAAATGTGCCCTCCCCCCCTAACTACCTCAAAAAATATCAAAAATTAGATTTTTTTTTAATATGTATAGAATTATGCCTAGTTTGCGCTAATATATTTTTTTCAATTTCGATGACCCAAACAAAAGATACATGATCAAATATAGACATATTTAAACTTCAAAAAATAGCTATAAAAAGGCATAGTTAGAAAATAAATAATACGGAAACCTTATATTAGTCAGAAATTTTGAAAAATTATATTTTTAGAAATAAGAAACTCTACTATGAGTCGTGGTATAATTGTTTTTAAATGGATCAATTGTTTTATTTTCATTTATCATAGAGGAAGTGGCTTTTTTACATTTTCTTATAAAAACACATTGTTTGTTGTGTTTGTGCAAGTCCATGCCTCAGGGTTGGGGATCCAAACTGATTCCAAGCCTTAAGGCATGTGTTAGAAAAGGTAAAAAAACATAATGCGTACGTGTTATGATTTGTTTATATATTGTGGCCCCTCAATGTCCCTTTCATCTCTTTCATGGGAATTCTACATACATTCTATTTGGTCTACACTTTTCTCTACATTCTTGCATGATTTTTTAGTAGTTCATTTTGTCCCCTACCCCACTAGTTGATTTTTATAATCATGGGAAATAAAATTTGAGATAAGGAGAAGAGGAAAGTCAAGAACAAGACACCGAGCAATTGGAAGAGATGAAAGTAAACAAATTAAAGAGAATGCAAAATCTTCGTTTAGGGAAAGGTACATCTGCTATATCAAATGTAGCTAATGTATTAGAAAATGGGGATGAAATACATAATGAAAATGTAGAGAATAATTATTTTGCAATGAATAATGATTTCACAATGAATAATGATATTGAATTGAATGCTAATACTGGTATGGATGAAGAAATTGATATGAATCCAATTGTTGAACTCTTACCTGAGAATCCAAATGCTAACCCTGAAACTTGTATGAAAACACTGAATGAAGAAAGTAACCTTGTAAATGAATCTTCACCTCTAAGAACACCTTCTTCCATTTTGTAAAGAAAACCAATTCACTTATTTAAAATTGATGAAAACATTATAAAACCAATGCTTAACAAAATGTCTGAAAGAAATGCGAGAAGAAAAGCTAGTGGAATTTGGGATAATTACTTTGAGAATTTAAATGACACACAAATATGTCAATTATTTGTTACATTGATGAAATTAATTAAGATGAGACCTATAATGAAGACCTTAGGGTTAAGAACATGTAATGTTGTTGATCAAAATGCGTCAATTGTTGAAAACATACATAAAGCATACCAAACTATAGGTGGCAAAATATGCACCAAAGATAGTAATGTTACACGGTGTGCACTTACTAATTGTATAGTAAGTGATAAAACAAGTAATAAATGCTTGATTAGAAAAACAAGCAGAGATTTGAAGCTAAACAAAAAAACACTAATGAAAGCAATAGAGAGACATAAACATCTTGAGTCAGTCAATAACACTAACTATTGGGATTTCTCTAGCAGACTTCCACGAAAAGACAAGAATACCTCTAATATTCTAAAAGAATTAATTGTAAAATTTTGGAATGAGAACACAAGGTTGTCACCGAATAGAAGAGATACAGTAAAAATAAAAATAGGTTCTTGTAATCATGAATTGTGTGTAAAACATTTCTTAGATATGAATCAAACACAATTGTTCTCTAAGTTTAAGAATGAAAATCCACAAATCAACATTAGCCAAAGATTCTTTGAAATGAGAAAACCCTTTTTTGCACTCAATCACTCACATACCACTTGTTGCGAGGCATCATGTTGAATTTTCAATGCATTATGATGTTTTTGGTCAAATACGTAGTGTTTTGCATACTACATCATGTTGCATGTAATGAAATTACTTGTATAATTCAGATCATGAGCAGAAATATAACACCAAATAACACAATATTCCAGAATAATGATCTCAATATGCAATTAGAATAGCTTCGCCACTTCGAGGGGGAAACCTCCAAACCATACAATAATACTCAAATGCTCCAATGATGATGAATTACTACCTACAATCCCCTATATATACTATTCATATGTTATGGCCATCACCAAGGCTGACCTACTAAGCATGAGAAAGTATAAATGATATAATAAAATGATATGGTAAGCCACAAGTCGGCTACTCATATCCTAATACAAGCAATAGGTTAAGGGCGTAGCATGCCCTTCCCCTTCAAAGAAACATTGTCCCCAATGTTGAGAAGCTCTGGGTCTACTGCAGAATGTCATATCTTCCCATGTTGCATCTTCATTGTCCATATTCTTCCACTTGATCAGGTACTCGGTAATAACCCGTGTCCTCAATCTTTTAGTGTGTGTTTGAAGGATGCATTCAGGTTCTAAGATGACCCTCCCTCCTCATCGAGCTCAGGTAACACTTGTTTGGGCTGATACTCTCTGTCCAATTACTTTCTTCAGGCAAGAAACATGAAATACTGGATGTATTCTGGTGGATTGTGGAAGTTCTAATTTGTATGCTACAGTACCAATCTTCTGCAATACTTGATAGGGGCCATAATACTTTGGTGAAAGTTTGTTATCCTTTTGTTGTTGTTTCAAAGACATTTTCTTATATGGTTGTAACCACACAAAAACCCAATCACCGACTTCAAAATGTCTTTCCGTGCGATGTTGATCAGCCTGTTGCTTCATGCAGTTTTGTGCCATGACCAAGTTCTCCTTGAGACTAGAGAGGACCTCTTGTTGATACTGAATGTGTTCTTCTACTGCTCTAACCCGCGGTTTTCCTCTCAATGATGATGTGATGGATGGTGGATGGTACCCATAGAGTGCCAAAAAAGGAGACATTTTAGATGAAGTATGGAAGGAAGTGTTATACCACCATTCTACAAGTGGTAACCATTGGACCCATCTTGCTTGTTTATCTGACGTAAAGCAATGAAGATATCCCTCCAAACACTTATTTACAACTTCTTTTTCCCATCAGACTAGGGATGATAAGAAGAGCTACGAGCTAACTGAGTACCCAAACATGAGAATAAATCAGTCCAAAAATTACTAGTAAATATAGGGTCTCGATCACTTACTATAATCTTTGGTGTCCCATGAAGCTTCTGAACTGTGTCCATGAAGGCTGTTGCTACCGTGCTTGCAGCAAATGGGTGTGCCAAGGCACAAAAATGAGCATATTTGGTGAGTCTATCCACCACAACCATGATGACATTTTTTCCTTCAGATTTAGGCAATCCTGTGATAAAGTCCATGGAAACCTCTTCCCACCACTGGCTAGGAATAGATAGAGGTTGTAGAAGACCTGGGGATCAAACTATTTCACCCTTATTTTGCTGACAAACCATGCATTCTGCCACAAATTTTTGGACATCCCCTTTGAGCCCTTCCCAGAAGAAATCTTGTTTGACTCGATGATAAGTTTTCAAGAATCCAGAGTGCCCCCCTACTGGAGAAGAGTGAAGCTCAGATAGAATCCTATTTTTAAGAGTGGAGTTCTTACATAGGTATAATCTATCTTTATACCATAAAGCATCCCCTTTCAATACAATTTTTTTAGACATGCTTGGATCATTCTAGAGATGATGAATGAGGTTTTGTGTGGTTGGGTCATTTCTCCATTCGGACCTTGCCTCATCTATCCAATCTTCCTGTAATATGGATATGGCACATAACAAGGCTGTAGTTGAGTCATCTTTCCGCGATAGAGCATCCGCAACTACATTCTCCTTCCCTTTCTTATAGATAATCTCAAAATCATATCCCAACATCTTGGAGACCCATTTTTGTTGTTCTTCAGATGATAAACGCTGCTCCAAGAAGTATTTCAGACTATCATGATCTGTCTTCACTTTAAAGTGTCTTCCTATGAGATATGGTCTCCATTGCTTTACTGCATGAAGTATGGCTAGCATTTCCTTCTCATAAGTCAGCTTGGAAAGATTCTTACCTTTGAATTGACGGCTCAAAAAGGAAATAGGATGGCCTTCTTGCATGAGAACTACCCCCATACCCACCCCTGATGCATCACATTCAACAATGAATGTTTTGGAAAAACTGGAGTAGCCAAGACTGGAGTGGTGCACATGGCCTCCTTTAGTTTCTCGAATGCTTTGGTTGCATCCTCACTCCAATGGAAGGAATCCTTCTTTAATAAAGCTATGAGAGGTGCAGCTATGCTTCCATAATGCCTTACAAATCTTCGGTAATAACCTGTAAGCCCCAAAAATCCTCATAGATTCTTTAGGGTTTTTGGAACCTTCCACTCCATCATGGCTTTGATCTTATTAGGATCCACTTTAACCCCTTCATGAGAGACAATGTGACCCAAATATTCAACCTCCTTGAGTCCAAAAGAACACTTAGAGGGCTTTGCATAAAGTTGATGTTGCTCAAGGGTTTCCAAAACATTATTTACATGATGCAAATGTTCCTCCCATGTTTTGCTATAAATTAATATATCATCGAAAAACACTAAGACAAACTTCCACAAGAATGACTTAAAAATAGAATTCATCAAACTTTGAAATGTAGAAGGTGCATTTGTGAGTCCAAAAGGCATTACCAGGAATTCATAATGGCCTTCATGTGTCCGAAAGGCAGTTTTATGAACATCCTCATCCTTGATTCTGATTTGGTGGTATCCCGAATGAAGATCAAGCTTTGTAAAATAAATAGCACCATGCAACTCATCAAGCAAATCATCAATAACAGAATAGGAAACTTATCTTTGATTGTGTACTTATTAAGTTCCCTATAATCAGGACACATGCACCACATGTCATCTTTCTTCCGTACCATCACTACTGGAGAAGAATAAGCACTCTGACTATGGCGGATGATTCTTGCTTCCAACATCTCTTGTACAATCTTCTCGATTTCACTCTTTTGCACATATGGGTACCTATAAGGTCTGATGTTAGGTGGTTGACTTCCTGTAATAACTAAATAGCATGATCATGATCTCTCTTTGGAGGTAATCCCTTTGGTATATTTTCAAATACAACAGAGTGTGCATCCAACACTGCTTGCATATCTAATGGTATAATGTCCTTAGAATGATGAGCCTCCAATGAAAATAGTTGTGCCATAAATCCCTCTGCACCCTTTTTTAGCATTTTGTGCATCTGATGAGAACTTACTATTTGTGGAGACTTTTCTCTTAAGCCTCTTAGCTCAAAAGTCCTTCTTTCAGAGTGAAATCACATGAACAAGTCTTGGAAGTTCATCTCAATGGTTCCCAAAGTGGTAAGCCATTGAACCCCTAACACAATGTCTGCTCCTCCCATAGAAATGGCATACATGGGACTATTTAGTATGTAATCTCCCATGGAAAGCTTAATGCTATGGCATTTTCCAGAACAAGTAACAATACCTCCATCAATAATCATTACTTGACATTCAAGAGCTAGATAAATGAAATAGTTTAGGCGCACTGCTAACTTATGATTGATAAAGTTGTGAGTACTTCCTGAATCAATCAACACTGTGACCCTCTATTTTTTTAGGAATCCAACCACCTTTAGGGTTTGGGGGTGCTAATACTTGAAATTGCATGGCATGAGATCGTTGGCTAAGGATCTCTTGACTCCTCCTCTAGCTCAACCAAGACCTCTGACTCTACATCTTCATTATTCTCTTCATCTTCACTAGGCCCATCAATGTAGAACAACTTATTTTCAGCACATTTATGTCCGGGTCCAAATTTACTTGTCACAGTTAAAACATAACCCTTTTTCTCTTTTTTCTTCAATTTGTTGAGGTGTCAATCTAACTAGCCAAGGGAGTGTTGGGGCCAAGGTGTTGCGATCTCTAGTAAAAGTGAAATGTTGTCTCCTACTTGAAAAAAATTCTCCTCTGCCCTTCTTGCCATAATCATCGAATCAGAAACCTTATGAGGATTAAACATACACACCTCATGCTCAATGTGATCCTTAAGACCCCTAAGAAATAGGTCATTCAAATTCTCTTCAGTAATATTTTCCACCCGTAGAGAAAGGTTTTGGAAGTGATGAATGTAATCCTTAACAGATCATGTCTGCCTCAACTTTGCTAATTGGCTGAAGTAATTATCTGACACACTAGAACTGTAGTGTAATTGCAACTCTTCAGTGAAGATTGTCCATGTAACATTAAGACCACTCTTCTTCCTTTGAGCACATAACCATCGATACCATATGAATTGGTCAGGTTCGAGATACAAAGATGCCATGGTCACCTTTTGTCCTGATGGAATCTGATGTAGTTCAAAGAAATTCTCCATTTGGTTGATCCAATTGAGTGGATCCTTTCCATCAAACTTGTGCATCTCCACTTTTGGAAACATAGTACGGGCCTGCACAGAGTGCTCGTATTTGGATTGTGCACACTCAAAGATCCACTCTGGCTCATGTGTCTATTATGTTGACCTGAGGATCCACCTTGATTGACATAAGTATGATTACCCATCATATGCGTACTGAATTTTTGCATGAAATCCTCCAATCTATGTCCAATCCTATCCACATCTTCTTTTCTTCGCCACCCTAGATTCGAGGTCTCTCAGGTTAAACTCAAGTTGGCTTACTTTATGGTCTGTCGAAGTAAACCCTAACCCTGAGGAATCTGTAGTTATATCTTCTGTCTCCAACTCCTCAACTACTATCTCATCCTTTTCTGTGTTTTACCTAGAGTGATGGGATTCTTTTTTCCCCTTGTGGAAGGCCCCGCCATGATGCCCCAAAATAGTAGGATGTAGGGATCACGGTCAAATTTTAGGGTTTTGGATTTCGATAAGAATTCGGCCAAATATAAAAAAACTTAAAGAACAAACCCCAAATAAATTTTTTTTTCTTTCCGAAAATTTAACGAATTTGAAAAAAATCCACAATTTGCACCCTAGGGAGCGATTTTATGAAAAACCCTAAATTTGTAATAACTTTTGTAAAATAAATCAAAAAAGTCTAAAATTTTCAAGAACCTTACTTGAAATGTTTCACAACTCTGGTAAAAATATATCCCACCAATTTTATTTTTTTCACAATATATGGTGGAAACAAAAAAAAAAGGTTTTTACCCTAATTTTGGCCCAGATCGCAGCTCTGATACCACTTGTAATGAAATTACTTGTATAATTCAGATCATGATCAGAAATATAACACCAAATAACAAAATATTCTAGAATAATTATCTCAATATGCAATTAGAATAGCTTCGCCACTTCGAGGGGGCAACCTCCAAACCATACAATAATACTCAAATGCTCCAATCATGATGAATTACTACCTACAATCCCCTATATATACTATTCATATGTTATGGACATCACCAAGGCCGACCTGCTAAGCATGAGAAAGTATAAATGATATAATGAAATGATATGGTAAGCCACAATTCAGCTACTCATATCCTAATACAAGCAACATGTTAAGGGCGTAGCATTGCATGAGTGTGGATTAAATGTCCCACCAAAATCTTCAAGGGAGTTTATTCTAACAATATTTTGTGAAAAATCAACTAGATAATTTTTTTATAACAAATCATGTTTGGATGGAACGTGCAATGTATGTGGTGGCTTGCCAAATCTGAAAAGTTGTATCCATGAGGAGAGTACAGATTCAATAGGATAAGAATGTGCAATGTTATCGTCTCCCCATGATTGCATCCAAGAATACCCGAGCATCTGCAACTACATCATCTAACAAAATCCCCATTTTGGCGTTGGCTAGGAGGAAGATGGCTACAATTGTGGAATTTGTCTTTACACTTGTGATTGCATTTGCTTGGAAGTTTCTAAGGCCTTTTCTACAAACCCATTATGTGCATATCCTGCAGCCGTTGCAGTCCAAGAGGCCACATTCCTTTTAGGCATTTTGGCAAATTGTTCACATGCAAAGTGCATGCTTCCATAATTTGTAGGCATATCTGCCATCGCTGAAACTATCCAACACTGCTAAATTTTAATGCTAACTTGGGTTTCTGCGTGGGTAAAGTCTCTGGATTTCAAATAAATTACAATTATCATTATGAAATGGGAAAAGACAGGCCTAAATGGGAGGTTGAGCTACCCACGTGCTCCACCAAACCCACTTACTCCTCCACTTGCCCATGCCATACTGGCAATTTAGCTTATTATTATTATTTTTTAATTATTTTTCTTTTTGGTTGGTTGTTCACTAGGAATTACACAAAACAACAATTTATCTTGTTAATCAAGTTGGAAACACAAAAAAATCTCTCCAATCATGCTTTAGTTAGCTTTAGATCCGATAAGTCAATCACACAAATCAAGGATTTCATATTCTCTTCCCTCATCTATAAATAAGTACTCAATCCTCTCCATTTTTCATCTTTGGAAGCTTTGATGTTTTCATCGTTATTGTGTCGAATTTCCAATCAATTCTACATGTCGTTACATTGTCCAATTGATCACGAATCCAACAATCAATTCAATCAATCATTCAATTGTTTTGCTTGTAGCTAAAATCTACTTCCATTCGAACACCTTTGGAGCATCCACAAAACAATTATCATTGAGATTCAACAAGATCGGTGCTTCATCCAAGTTTCAACAGTCTCATCTGAGGTTGCAAGAAGATACGAAGAAGAATCAGTTTGCAATTTATTGTTTGTTTTTTTTCTATTGTGTACTATTTCTTTGTATACACTTAAAAACATGCATCTTATCTCTTCTTTACCTCACCAAGATAGGGTGCACCTAATATTTTCATTATGCGGGGGATCAAGTTCTCTTATGGTTGATTTTATAAGTTTTACTTCATTAATAGTTATCAAGCTCACACCTCCGCAGGTTTTAACCTAAATTTTTGGCCTACGAATGGTGAAGCCTCATCTAAAATAGTTGGAATGAATCCACAGCAAGTATTTGCGTCCACATAGGCACTCCTAAAAGAATAGAGCTTATCACGAGAAAAATAAATCATTGGCCTACATAGTCCTCTTAGTATCTACTACCTTTTTGATACAAAGATGAGAGAGTGCCACAAACAAATGTTTCTAGTACAGTTACTTTGTGTTAATGTCATCTCCACTCAAATAAATCAAAGGAAAAGATTAATTAATTAAAAACCTGCAGTACACCATAATTCACATTTGGAAATTAAGGATAAACTTATTAATTAACTAGTAATAATTGACATCAATTGTGATAAAATCATTAATAAACAAACCACCATTAATAATAGGGACACATTCCAGATCCTTGTCTTTCTCAAATCGAATAAAATGATGTCGCACAGATACATCGAATCAAATAAAATAAGTCTGTCATTGATATATTTTAAAGCGGGGATCGAAACTCGGTGAAGTGACTTTGGAAGGTAAACTGAAACATCTCATGGGCATAAAGCAAAGGTGAATTTTTTAAAGTGATCCTTTAGTATTGACTAGGTTGAATATCACTCTTTGTATAGTGTGGGATCTCCATAAGCTAACTATATGTACTTAGGAAATGTGGCCGATTTTTGAACGTGTGTTAAGTTTAGGGTTTAGTGGCATATTTATGGTAGTTCGGCCAAAAACATATTTAAAAGAAAGAAAAATTTAATAGTTTGAATCTTGTGAAAAGTAGAGTATGCATGCAACCTATTTGAAATATAGTATGAATTTTGCGAGTAAAATATGCATGCCTTGTATTTAAAGTATAATCAAATACCTTTTATATACAAAACCACAGTGAAAGTTCCGACTTTTTAGATATAATTTATATATCCTTCCCAACGAAAGTACCAGTTTCGATCAACCTATCAACTTTATTAATGTAGTGGTATGGTGCTTACACGTTTGGAGGTAACTACTATTAGCAGTATAAAAGAAATTCATCTTCAAAATGAAAGCATGTTTAACAGATATTCAGGAAGGAAAAAAACATCATATATATATATATAGAGAGAGAGAGAGAGAGAGATGTGTGTTAAATCGTGATTTTGGATACATTGAGTTAATTTGAACAACTCAAACAGATCCTAAATAAATTGGAAACAACCGTCAATACTAAATCATTATAAATTAAGAAACATACATAGCTAACTGAGAAATATAGGCAAAATCATGGACAAAATGTCTTATTATCGTGGTTTGCTTCTGCAACTCTGCAACTCTACAAACCTGCTATCTACATCTCTAAAATCTTCGCATCAAACTACAAAGAAACCTCGGGTTCTCTAATAATGTAAGGCAAAGACAGCACATGACCAAATCAAGCAGAGCAAAGTGCAGCAGCAGCACTAAAAGTGATCAATTTACTTTAAAGTTGAGCTGAGCTGGGCAGCTGCACCTCCACGCGATCAGTGCCTTCCCTGATTTCTCTGTACCACATGGACTCTTCCCCAGAGTACTTCTACGAGTACTACTAATGTAACAAATAAAAAGGTGAAACAGATTATACAGAGTCGCACAGAGTTTCGAACCCCTGCCCTTGCTTTTACAAAAGCTCCGCGCAGACTTAATATGGTGAGTTCTAATCAATGTTTCGTTGGAATTGCTCCCTTGGTACACGTCTTCGTGACTAATTGTCTCCATAATATAATACCCTAAACAAATTAAAATACCTTATGACAAACGACGGGCATAGAAAAATCACAGGCGGCTATAATAATTTGAGCAAAGCGGGGCCATTTCATATATAGGTAAGCATGGCCTTGGTTGTGAGGCGTGCCCAACGTTTTTTTGTTGGAGTGAAAAACGTTGGACACGTGTATCCCTGTGTTTTGCTGGTGCCCGGATGGATGGAATGGTTGTGGAATTTTCTGTCGCAATATATGATGGATTACACGTAGATTCTGCATTTCATCATCATTCCGCATTGAAAAAAATAAACACAGCGACATTGCATGCGAAAAAAATGAGTTGGGGTTGCGTGTGGATATGCCACCTTCCCTTCACCGCATAAATACGGCCCTAGGCACCTTTGCATTTTCTTTTTTCTTTTTTCCCAATCAAATTGAGAATTTTTGCGAGTAATCTTACCGGAGTCAGTGAGTGCTGAAAGAGTAGTTTGACCAACGTCCTTGAGTGTGCATCAGCTGTACGAAGGCAGTATGAAATGTGGGCTCTAGCTATACGAAGGTAGTATGAAACTTGCATACCTGGTGGTCCCTTCCTCACGCCAGGCTAAAGTTTACCGAGGCTGGGAGATTGTGCTTAAATTGTAAAATATAATGATTCCTCATGAACAAAAAAAAATTGAGAATTTTTGTTGCCTAGCTCAAGAGAAAAAGTTTTTCTTATGCTTTCTCTCGCCATACTTCAGTGCGACTACGGTGTGTCTGTAGCATTTCTAGCGGTCTCCTTCAGTCCTATCATAGTATCTTTTGGCTTTTTCTCCGCCGTTAAGGCAATGCGTAGCTTATAAATGGCCAACGCTCCTCCCATTGCAACTGATGGATATGGCTCCCAAGCGCGTGAGGAAGTTTGTACCAAAAGTTTACGATGAGGTATGGACTCTGTATCCCCGTCGGATGTTATTATTTTAGATGAATGTTTAGATCCTGTGGTCAAGTGGTATCAAAATCATTGTCTTATTGCATATTTTGTGGCCGCATACCCTCAAAAACCTACTTGCAGAACTGGATGAAAAACCATTGGGATTCTAATAGTATCCTAGTATCAAGTGTTTGTAACCTCACCAAGGAATTTTATCTATTTTCCTTTCGAGAGTCTTCTCAACTTCAAGCCCTTTTTCTTAAGTCAATGTGTTGGTACTTAGGCAATACATTACTTGTGCTCTCTTAATGGACCCCAGATTTTAATCCCACCAGCCAAGTCTTGTTAAAAATAATAGTTTGGATTGAACTTCCTAGCCTTCTATTCATCTCTGGTCAGTTCCTATCAGAGATTGTGAAACCCATTGGCAAGGTGATTTTCCATGAACAATAGCATTTTTTTCACTCGTCCTAACAAGCGGGTGTGTGTTGAAGTGGACCTTGTAACAGATTTGCGGGACCACCTAGATATTCAAGTTGGGTCCCTGTGTATCTCTCAAAAGGTTGTTTATTTCAACCTCCCCAACACGTGTTTCCATTGTCAAGCCCCAAACCACCGCATTCGGGATTGTCCACTTTTAGCTCACCCCAAGCCTGCGCCAACTCAATCCATCGGCCCTAAGCCAAAAGTTGGCCCTTCGGCTGATGGTTGGACTATGGTGGGGGCTAAGAAGTGCTCTGGTGCAAAACCTTTTGTAGAGGTTCCGCCACCCGTCTCTTCCTCTCCTCCGTCCAAGGATGAGCCACGAGTGGAGTTACCTCGCCCTTCGGTTTCCATTCCTTCCAACCCCTCGCAAAGCCAGGGTACTCTGACCAATTAAAAAAATGTTGAGAATTTAGCTTTAACTTCTCTCCCTCTGCGATGCTCTCGCAGTCCACCCCGAGAGGTTTCACGCGACGTGCGGGGGGATAATGGGGCCAAGTGCCACTCCATTCATGTTGAGCATTATGATTTAGACCAGCTTCTTCTTGCCAATAATTCGCCATTCTCGACTTCGAGGATAGAATTCTAGATGGGAAGGAGGAATTTGATATGTCTTCTTTTACATGAATTTCATGTCATGGAATGATCATGCTCTAACAGAGCCCTCCCAAAAATTCTCTTCCTATTTAGCTTGCCAATTAAATAGCAGTTAGATATTATTTGTTTACAAAGAATTCAAATTTCTAGTTTTTTGCTTCAGAATACTCTAACTTGAATTACCCCATATTTTACCCATTTCCATACACAACATAATGAAGGCAAAGGTGGTGCTAGCATTTCCATAGTGCCAAATGTTTCTGCATTAATCGCTACCTAGGGCTAGGATCCTAATAATAGGGCGGTTTGGGTTATTCTGAGTATTAAAGACCTTTATTTTGGTATTCTTAATGTTTATGCCCCTAATGATGGCCCAGAATGGATAGCTTTATGGAAATGGTTAGGTAATAATTTACCTTTTGCTTATTCGTTGGTGTGTTGCGACTTTAATATGGTGGAGCACCCAAATGATAAATGTGGTGCCCTTCCTACAAGTTTACGTATTGGCAAGCGTGCGTCCTAGTATTACTTTAAAATTTGTTGGGGTCTTTCTAATCCTTTGCTCAGATGGCAAGAGGAATTCAAAGACCAAGCTTGGTTCACTTAGACCAATCTTTGAGAAGGATATGATCAAGTTTTAAAATGTCTCGACCATGCACTTCTCTCACAGTAGCCTTTTTTTATTTTGACGCATAAGGGGCCGCCGTTATCAAGATATGACCAAAAGTGCTTTTTCAAATCACCATCCAATCACATTTAAGGTTATTTGGCGGGGGGCCTCTCAAGGTGCCCAAAAATTAATTCTATCTTAATGTTTCTCTATTGAGTCATCTTGGAGTGGTCCCGCTCATTGCCAAAATTTGGAACATGGCGTCATCCGTGTTTTACTACCAACCGGATTTCTTGGTGGGAGGCAATGATTCTTCACACACCAGTTTCCTCTGCCGAGTTGGGTAAATAGGCGGCTCGGGTCCATAAGCGGGCTGATTCGGCTCTGCACAAAGAATACCAAAGGATTTCTTTGCTTCTCAGAACAATCCTTTTAACACTCATCTTCGATTTCAGATCGCTAATATTTGGTATAAGCTCAAGCTTATTGAATCTCACTTGGCCCATAGTGCACAAATCAGTTCGAGACTTAAATGGCTTAGGGTGGGAGACAAAGCCTCTAAAATATTTTTCAAATCCATCTAAGCTAAGCATGCTCATCAACAGATCAAAGCAACATATGATTCTCACCAACGGCTTACAGAGCTCCTAGATATCACTAATGCTTTTGTCAAACACTATCATCTAGTTTTTCAATCTCATGAGGATTCAATTGAGCGAGCTACTGCCCTATAGAAATGTATTGATGTGGTCCCCATTAAACTTTTTCTCAGAGGTCGTGCTCACTGGAACTCCCCTCTCACTTTGGAGGAGCTTCATACAACCTTGTTTTTTCTTGCGGATGACAAGTCTCCAGGGCTCGATGGTTTCCCCTGTGAGTTCTATAATGCAATGTAATTTCCTGGAAGATCTTATTCTGCCATTACATTGCATCTAGAGCCACTTACAGATAAAAGTGTTAGAACAATATTACGCTTCATACTTTTATTATGACTTCGGCTCCTGTCAAAATTATAGATACCTTTGTTGCCAAAAGTATCTGAAAATCCTTCGAGTTGATTAAGCCTTTGATGCGTTGGGTTAGTGATGGATTTTACATAGGGAACTCTTTTAATTCATAGTATATTTAGTGGTCTCCCATCATCACTGAAGATGATCTTCTACTTGTTGAAACTCTGGGCATTAAAAAAATCCACCTCTATTGCAAGGGAATTCATACCATTCAGGATTTATTTTCCCGAGATCAAAACAAAATTCAATCTTGTCAATTCAGACTTGTCTTCTTTTTACAAAATTGAAGAGCTCTTGCTTGATGTTATGCTCCATAAGTTGGAGCTTAAACCTCTGCCTCAGCGTGGTGGCGTGATTGGTGGTGGAATCGGAAATTGTCTTCCTCCGATAGAGCACTAAAATCATTTACCACTTGTTGGGCCCTCTCTCGCCTACCATTTATAAGTTTAATGCTCATTGGGGCTGCATTTTGCACATTCCACTTGGCTTCATCAAATTTCCTAAACTGTAATTCTGTTCTTGATCCTAAAGTTAACCATTTTCTTTGTGTCTTATTTACCAAGGTTTTCCTATGGGGAAAGGATTAGTCATATTAGCATCCTTAATCCTAAATGTCCTTTTTGCTCTTTCCCTGAGTCATTCAAACACCTCTTCTGGTCATTTCCCCATGCTCAGACAATTCGGAAGTGGATCCATTCCTTATTTCAACCTTATCACCCTAATTTATTTCATTGGCGCCTGGCCTTATTCGGTGATTTCAGTCCTCGGCCTCATTTCATTTATACACTTTCACATTTTTTTCGTGCCTGCATTTTGTTTCATATTTGGAAATTTTGCAATAAATTAATTTTCGAGCATGATCAGTCTATTATTTTCTTTTCTACTAATGACAAAGTGGTTATTTTGTCTACTATGCGCATTCAGATTCAAACTCAAGCTGTCAAAGTTTCCCTTGAGTTTTCTCATCTGCGGGAGCTTCTTGATCACTAGGGGAGTGCACCCTACACTGTGAGTCAGGTCACACCAGATCCTCGGTTGCCACCACCTTAGCCATCGCCACCTTGATGACTGTATCCTGCGGGACCATGTCGAAGGAACTGCTCATAAAGCCACCGTTCTACCTCCCTTTGGGGCCGCCCTTCATCCCATTCCTCCTCTGGACCTAGTTGGATCCCACCTCTAAGGGGGAAGGGCATTTCTAGCTCTCTGTGGTGGGGTTCTTCATTGTCTAGTATGCAGACCATTGTAGGATATCCTCCCCCTGGATGGGGTATTATCATGCCACTTTAGATGCACCCTCATGATCAACATGGTTGGCAAGTGGATCCCCCTTCAGTGAAGCCAACTAGTGGAGCATTCATTCCTCCTCGGTATGATCCTCCCCCTCCTTCTGGTACCACGGCATGTGCTTTACTTTGGTGGTGGTGTTTTTTTTATGTTCTCTCTGGTTTCCTTGGTGGTGTTTTGATGTAGCCCTTGTGGTGTTTTCTATTTTTTTGGTGCCCTCATGACGTTTTTTGGGACCATGAGTTCTCCAGTCGCCCCTTACTATGTAAATCTCTTTTATTTTTATTAATATAAAGGGAAATTCCAATAGTAAAATGTTTTTCTTTTCTTTACCAATTTCTTGATTTTTAAAAGTAAAGATTGTCCTTTCATAATGAAATGAAATATTTTTAATCATATCTACGAGATGAGTGATTTATGAAACCACTCAAAATTTAGAAGTACAAAAAGATTTGTAGGTGTAATAATATATTTTAGAAGGATGTTTCTTCTCTTATATAATTGAGTTACTATCTCCCTCAACTCTTTTATTTTACTTTCCTCGAATAATTTTATGATGTCCAATTAACTCTTAAAATTTCTTCATACTTGATTATGATGTTTGTGTGTGACTTGAGCATTCATGGTCCATGAATTTTCAACTGTTTCAATAGCCCTTGTATTGCGTAGAACATAAGTCCTTTCAACCTAAAATTCTTTAGACTTTAGGTATTGTCCATCTTCTAATCTCGCATTTAAACTTCTATAAACTAGTCTTTAATTGAGAAATGACGAATCTCCATTACATTTAACCCTTATATAAGGAAAAAAACTTACACAAATTTTTATGTTTGTTCTTCTTTATATGGATATGATACGTAAAGGTACCTATTCAATTATATATATATATATAAAAAGGTACAGAGAGATGATCGAGAAATTTTAAGAGAGTAGCAATTTTATATCAATGATGATCATACTCATTCTACTAAATTTGTGCAAGGGTGTTTCAAGTTATTTTATGGAAAGTTGTCGATAGGTACATCTGTTTCAATCAACATTATATAGGGTTAGATAATTACACGTCTCAATTTAAGAATGCCTGAACATTTTATTGGATGAGTAGGTCATGCGTCAAGATGGGTGTGTAACATATTTGTATTTTCACCAAGGATGGACATAGAAATGGAGATCATGACGGTGTATGGGCATGTGTGAAAAGAGCTCTTGCAAGATAAGAGTTGAAGTACAAATATGGTGGTAAATTGAAAGATGCAAAGAGAATAATGGAATGGTGTATTGACAACATGGCCTGAGGTTCTCAAGAAAATTTCATACTTCATAGATATTTTTGGTTGATAGAGGAACAAAAAATTTCTAACTATGATGATTGTATGACATTCACATGGTCTAGTGATTTACACTCATTTTGTAGCTTAGATGCTACTTCATGGGCCACATAGACAAGAAAGTTGGCATGTTTTTGTGCATCTTGTATTGAATTTTTCACTATTGAGTGTGATTCACAAGAATGGGTGGATGGATGAATTTGTAGGCCTATAACTCCACTTCCCAGTTATCAACCTCCACAAGTGTTATAACTTATTTCTCCAAATGAAATTATAAAATCTAAGGACTTTGATGACATTTCAATTTTGGTGCAACAAGGTAAATGGCTATTCACAATTTTTGTATTGAGTTATGTCCATTGAAATTAATATGTAATTTAAATTTGAGTTGAAACCTTTATTTGTTTGTAGGACATATGTTTGCGGTTATTACGACTAAAGAAAATGAAGAAGGAACACTCTGTTTATTATGTCGTTGCATCAAGGAAAGAAAGAAGTTCACTTCTCATGTTATAGATGGTGAAGATATTGAGTACCCTACACGGTCAGTGGTAGTTACTGGAACTTGGTTTCGATGGTATCCATTAAAAAATTCCTCTGTTTAGGTGTTTAAAGACTTTCAAACACACAGAAAATACTCTTATATTTGCATCTAGTTATAGCAACAAATATTTAGTTGTATAGATATCGAGGAATGCCTAATAACAAGATTCTTTGGAAGGTTCAAGATTCATCATGAAGCAATCATTTCGATTATTAAAAGTAGATCCGAACTTGATGGTTCATTAGAATGAATTTACATGCTTGTCTGGTATATATAATTTCTTTGAACTGTTTAAATTTTTCAACTAGATTCAAGTTCATATATTTTATTAAATTTTTGTATTTTGTATATATCTAGTATGGTTTTGATTCAACTTAAATTTCTTTGACTAACACTTTTATGTAGGTTAGTGGTGCCAGAAAAGATTCCACCTTCACATCCTGATGGTTCATTGGAATGAATTTACATGCTCGTTTGGTATATATAATTTCTTTGAAGTGTTTAAAATTGTCAACTAGATCATTCAAGTTCATATATTTTATTAAATTTTTGTATTTTGTATATATCTAGTATGGTTTTGATTCAACTTAAATTTCTTTGACTAACACTTTTATGCAAGTTAGTGGTACCAAAAACATTCCACTTTCACATCCCGATGGTGAACATTGGAATGAATTTACATGCTCGTCTGGTATATATAATTTCTTTGAAGTGTTTAAATTTGTCAACTAGATCATTCAAGTTCATATATTTTATTAAATTTTTGTATTTTGTACATATCTAGTATGGTTTTGATTCAACTTAAATTTCTTTGACTAACACTTTTATGCAGGTTAGTGGTGCCAAAAAAGCTTCCACTTTCACGTGGTTGGCATTGTTAATAGACAGGTTTATATTCTTGAAGCTAAGAGAAGCTTTTATTATTTTACAAGCAAAGAGAAGAACTAAAATGGTTTATGTATGTGTGGAGGGTGTTCTTGGCTCCGAAGGAGGTAGCCTAGAAGCACCGAAGCATAGGGAGTCAAAATTATGCCTCCTCAAGAATTTCCTAGGCCATACCTACATGTGTGCATAGGTGGTTTGGTCCCATGAGCCTCCGTTTGCAAACTATAGTGTTTGTGACCTTACACCGACTCAAACTACACCATTTAACACGTTTAAAAACAATAGGAAGTGAGAGAACCGATTGGAGGTGGAAAAAACTTAGATAGGATATTTTAGAGGGTCATTACACATAGGTGTAGGATCGACGAGACATATTTAGGTGAAATGGAGACCAATTAATCACCCATCAAATTTATATGGTTTTTTGAGGTCATAGCTCTTAAGGGACTATGCCCAAACAAAGTAGCCTAGAAGCAATGACATTTTCCTGCACCAAAATGATGCATCCTATATCATTTAACTAAATAACCAAATTTGTTGGCATGGCCCATTTAGTCCCACAAGAATCTATTTGCAAAATATAGCATTTGATAGCCTTATAGTGACTCAAATTACACTATTTGGCACATTTCCAAACAATAGGGCATCAAGACCATCAATTATAGACAGAAAAAACCAAAACAAGATATAGAAGAGGTTCCCTACACTAAGGTGTAGGATATGACAAGACATCTCTAGATTCCACGGAGACCGAGTAATCACTTGTCGAAGATGTTTGATTTTTGGTCTTAGTGCTCTTAAGGGACTACGCCTAAACTAAGTAACCTAAAAGCAACGACATTGTCCCACACAAAATTATTCCTCCTCTAGAATTTAACTAAATACATGGATGTGTTTTTGTGTTTGGTTCAAGATGCCATGACCCATCGTTTGTAAAATATAGCATTTGTGACCTTACACTTGACTTAAACTACACTATTTGGCGCATTTACAAACAATAGGGTAGTGAGAGTGCCAATGCATAAGGAAAAAACAAATATGGGATATTGTTTATGGTCCCTACATAAAGGTGTAGGATCCAACGAGAGACATCCCTAGGTGCCACCAGACCGAGGAATCACTCGTCGAAGTTGTATGATTTTTTGGTCTCAGGGCTCTTAAGGGACTACACTAGAACAAAGTATCCCGGAAGCAACGAGATTGCCCCACACCAAAATGATACCTCCCTAGCATTTACCTTGCCACCCAGACATGTTGGTGTGGTCCGTTTGGTACCATGATCCACTGTTTACAAAATATAGTGTTTGATAGCCTTACACTGGCTCAAACTGCACTATTTGGCTCATTTGCAAACAATAGGGCAACTAGAGCACTAGTTGGAGACAAAAAAATTGAGATAGGCTACTATAGAGGGTCCCTACACCGATTTTTAGTATCTGACAATACATATCTAGGTGCCACGTAGACCGATTAATCACCCGTCGAAGTTATACGGTTTTTTGGTCTCAGGGATCTTAAGAGACTACGAATCAAATGAAGTAGCCTAAACACAACAACATTGTCCCGCACCAAAAAAATTCCTCCTCTATTGTTTACCTAAATATCCAAATGTGTTTGCATAGTTAGTTCAATGCCACGACCAACCGTTTGCAAAATATAGCATTGGACAACCTTACACTAACTCAAACTACACTATTTGGTGTGTTTGCAAACAATAGAGCAGCGATATCACCAATTGGAGATGGAAATAACCGAGATAGGATATTTCTAGGGTCCCTAAGCCAATGTGTAGGATCTGAATAGATGTCTCTAGGCACCACGGAGACCGATTAATCACCCGTCAAAGTTGTAAGGTTTTTTGGTCTCAGGGATCTTAAGGGACTATGCCCAAACGAAGTAGTCCAAAAGCAACGAGATTGTCCCGCACCAAAAATTCACCTACTCTAGGGTTTACCTAGCCACTCATATTTTTGGCACCATTGGTTTGGTGCCACATCTCATTGTTTGCAAAATATAGCATTTGATAGCCTTACACTGACTCAAACTACACTATTTGGTGCATTTGCAAACAATAGGGTAGAAAGAGCACCAATTGAAGACAGAAAAATTTAGATAGCCTATTGTAGAGGGTCCTATGATGAGGTGTTAGATCCGAAGAAATGTCTCTAGGTGCCACGGAGACCGAGTACTCACCTGTCAAAGTTGTATGGAATTTTGGTCTCAAGGCTCTCAATGGACTACGCCCAAATGAAGTAGCCCAAAAGCAACGACATTGTCTCGCACAAAAATGACACCTCCTATAGCATTTACCTAGCAACTTGAATGTGTTGGAACCATCATTTTGGCGCCACAACGCACCATTTACAAAATATAGCATTTGACAACCTTACACTGACTCAAATTGCACTTTTTACATGTTTACAAACAATATGGCAACGTGGCACCGATTGAAGATGGATAACACCGAGACAGGATATTGTAGTGCGTCCCAACACCAAGGTGTAGGATCTAATGATACATCTCTAGGTTTCATGGAGACCGAGTAATCACCCGTCAAAGTTGTACAATTTTTTGGTTTTAGGGCTCTTAAGAGACTACACCCACTGATGAAGTAGCCTAAAAGCAACGACATTGTCCTACATCGAAACGACACCTCATCTAGCATTTACCTAGTGACTCAAACATTTTGGCACCATCGTTTTGGTGCCACGACCCACCGATTGAAAAATAAATGGTTTACAACCTTACACTCGACTCAAAATGCACTATTTGGTACATTTATAAATAATACGACAAGGAGAGCACCAATTAGAGATGAAAAATACCAAGACATGCTATTATAGAGGATTCCTACACTGAGGTGTAGGATCTGATGAGACATCTCTAGGTGCCACGGAGACCAAGTAATCACCCGTCGAAGTTGTACGATTTTTTGGTCTCATGGCTCTAAAGGGACTACACACGAATGAAGTATCCTGAAGCAACGACATTATCCCACAACAAAATTTCACCTCCTCTAGATTTTACCTGCCTATCCTAAACTGATTTTTGGGGTTTAAGGGTAAAAGATGACTGTAAAATGAAATTAAAATTGAGGTGATACACCAAACTTGTATGAGGTCTTTGACTGAGTACATGCATAATTTATATGGGAATGATTTTGATGCACAAGCCAATAGTTTTTTGCAGAATATTAAAGGCAAACACTTGGAGGTATTGAGGGAAAATATCACAACAATACTGCTAAGCTAAACATACACATTAATATCATGCAAAATTACTGAATTTGTAATAGGGTAAGATGATTAATCAGGGAATTCAACATTCACAAGATTAATGGAAACATACACAAGACTACAAATAATTGGAAAGGCACAAAAAATACTTCACATTCAAAGGGAAAAACTAGCAAAAACTACTTCAACACTCTGTATCTAAAAGTCCTCCTTTGTGCTTTGCCAAGGCACACAATATATAGCAAAATTGATTCACCCATCCTTCCTAAAAATAGACTAAGGTTGTACTCACCCATGCATTCTATTTTTATCCTTTATTTATTAATAAATAAAGGAATAAAATAAAGCAAACTAATACAAAGAGGCATTAATAGCCTTTGATTACATCACAATCAAACTACAGTTGACTGTCCTATTTTTAAGAAAATAATGGGTGAATAATTTTCTAATAATAAATCTTGCTTGATGAGAAAGTTTTCTTCCATGTGCATGCAAATTTGTCTTCTTGTCTGTTCTGTCCTTTTGTGAAGGCATGCAAGAAATCATCTCCCTGTGAGTGAGAAAATCAATTACATTATTTGCAATACTTGCAAAAATAATACATCCAAATATCCACTTGATGGGGACCACCTCTAAGCCCAAGTTCTGATGTTGACATTCCTTTGTCTTCTAATGGTCACATGAATAACATACTCGTAAATCATCTACAACTCTTCCAATAGTGGGGACCACCTTTGCGAGTTCACCATTTGTCTGGATTGGTTTGGCCACTTTTGTAAGTACCATGGTTTTAAACACATTGGGGAGATTAACTTTGTTTAAATGGCATATTATATAGTTTGGACCTTATCAAGTTGTTGCAATGGTAATGCCATTTGTCTACCCTTTTGATTAATATTGTATTACACTATATAATGCTCGTGGTCCACTTTTGATTATTTTTAGAATAAGGTGGGAATCATCACCTTTTGTCGGATTTTGTTTTTGAGATTTGGATTAAGGTATTTAGACTTGAGACTTTACCTTTTTAGTGATCATTGGGATTTTTTGACATTTCAAATGCAATAATTTTGATTTATTTGGGGCATAAATCATAACCTTAAAAGGTCAAAGAAATGATAATTTTATTTTAATCATGGGACATGGTTAACTCAAAGACTGAGTTTGCTTTGATATTGGTGATCGATTTCGAGCATTGATCTAGGTCCTTTAACGTGGTCGTTGATCTCGACCCATGATTAGGGTTTTCTAAATTTAGCAATTAATGTGGTGGTGATATCTTTGATCAATTTTAGTTTGCTTGATGATTGTTGATTTTGTTTAATCATTGATCACTGACATATTAGTTGTTGATTCTTCTTGACTCCTGGTTAGGGTTTTGATTTGGATTTAATGTAGGTAATGGTATCTAACCATGGTGGTTTGTTTCAACTTTGGGATTTGATCGGATACGTTGATCTTTACATACTTTGATTTTAGATGTTGATCATCCATCACCGACTGGTTGAGTTTTCACTGACTTCCCTCTCATTTCATGTGGTAAAGGATAACTCGAACTTGATGATCACTTCATTTGATTTCTTGCTCTCTGGGTGAAGCCTGGAAAATTTTTACACACCATTATTAATTCAGCTCATGAATTTTCTGAGCTTGATCCCCTGCAAAATTTCCTTGTTGTTTTCCACTCTATAGTCCATGAACTTTATCATGTAAACCTTTGGTCGTGGGGTTTATTCAATCATTCTCGATTCTTTGATCTTGAGGCTTAAATCTCTACATTATGATTCGTATTGAGTCTATATTTCTTGGTCATCATTTCTCTGATCCTCTGATTTTTGAACTCTCTTTTTTTATGGCCACCATTTTGATTATTTATGAGCTCTAATTTTTTTGGTTTATGTGTTTATTATTTTGTTCCTCATAATCGAGCCATTTTGGAGTATGAAGCTTTACGTCTTGGCTATAATACTTCAATGCATGGATTTTTCTCTATTTGAGCTTTGTGTGATTATTGGGTCACCATTGTGGGTTTCGAGCTCGAGATCTGAGGGTTCTTTTTTGAGCTTTCTAGGTGGTGGCCGATGTTATCGAGCATTTTCAAACCGTTGGTTTCTTTGAGTCACTACGCTTCGCCATTTTTCTGAGTAAGTGATTCCCTCAAACTTTTCCTTTCACTGTTGTATAAAAATGTTCAATGAGCCTACAACTTGGAGCTTTGTTTTCAATGGCCATGTGGGCTTGATTCTTCTTGTACAAAATCTCTTCCTGAGTGCAATATCTCACTTGTAGTTTTATGCTTATTTCAACTCAGATCTATGTTTGATTTTTGCCATTTCACTATTGAAAAATGTTGAGCTTGTGTTTGGGTCCTGTAATATGCTTCTCCCTTCAAGATTTTCAAATGAGCTTTAATTTTTCCTTTGTATCCACTCATCATGATGTCGAAACTAGTCTAACTTTGGTCATTTTTACTACTGTGGTGATTTTGGGCTCGTATATTTCTTGGCTTGAAGGTGAGTATATTCTGTATAAGTATTGGAATAACTTTGTTTTTGAGCTCAACTTTGTTTCTAAACCCCAAATTTATTTTGTTTGATCCTTGAGATCTTTTTGATCGAATAAGTTATATGGCTATCTTATATGATGCTATCTCTGGATGTGAATTTTATCTTCAAACATGATTATGTATAAACAATTAAACTTTAGCTTTTGTGCATTGATGTTTGATATTTCTTCCTGAAAATATTGTACTCGAGTCCATGATTTAAGTTACAATCTTTCTTCCTTGAAGACAATATTTTTTTGGCATTTGTATTTTTGAAATGAGTTGTATGATTATCAATTAGATAATAGAACTTGGTGAGAAGATGTGAATCTCTACATTTCAAACATGATTGTTATGCCTTAAACTTGTTTCTTTTGTATGTTGTTATTTTTTTAAACTTGAATGGACCATGTTTCTCATTGTTCTTTCAATGTTTTCCTTGATGTTTATCTTTGAGCTCTTGTACTTTTGAAATCTGGTTTTATTTATCAATTTAGAACTTGTTGAACATGGCATCATGATATCAAATCTATGTTGTTATGGTTTAAACTCATGTTTTTGTACTTATGTTGATCAAATTTTTGTAAATGGCTTACATGCCTCTTTGATGAAAGATGATAACTTTGATTTGATTGATAGCATGTTCTTTCCATTTGATGGCTATAATTCGATTGCTGTAGACACTTCATGAATAAATTTCTCTTGTTTCATTGCATTCAATGTTTGAAGAAAGAACACTCTTTTTCCTGGAACTTCTAAGTTATTGGACATTCTGAAAATGACTTGTGTCTAAAATTTACTTTTTACAAGTTGTATGGATTTGTTTATTTTGTCTTCTTTCTGAGTACATTTGAAACTAAAAACTTGTACTTCCTTATCCTTTTGAAAACAATGGTATCAAGGATCTGTTGTGCCATACTTAGATGTATCATGCAAATGCATTCCATTATGTCCTGTCCTTTTGAAAGTAATGCTTACTTTTCTTCATTAATGATGTTGCTTTCTTGTTCATTTTGGAAATGTAATTACAACCTTTGTAATCATGATCCTTCAGTGGCTTTGAGCTGGAAATACAATCCATTCCTTGAAGCTTTTATTTGTATCATTTCCTTCACTTGTATTTGAAAGTTGCAATAGTCTTCTTTTCAGCTATATGTTAGTCTATTTATTACTTGCTATTACTTTTGGGAAGTGATAATGTGTCTAGCATGTATGCTTGTGCCACGTTCTGAAATTGTGACATGCATTTTGAAATCTTCTTGAAAACTTGTACCTACACACTAAGAGAAATAATTAGAAAACAGGTGAAGGCTTGAAGCCTTTCTTTTATTGTTGATTTCCTCTTGTGTAATGTTTCTCAAACTTGATATTCTACTCATGAATTCCTTTTTGTACTTGACCCTGATTCAAATGTACTATGAGATGCTCCTTTTGATTCTGTCTTTCATGTATTTTGTGTTTTGAAATAGAAAATTTGTAACTATATTTCATGATAACTTAGAACTTGCAAGTTGTAAACCATTATCTTTGACCATGCCATGCATTATCTTCTTTTTGTATTATTATTTGATTTATATACAACTTTTTAAAAGCATGTATTAGTTTGAAATAACATGATGGAAAGATGTAAAATGTCCATTTTACATGGCGAAGCCCTATCAAAATTTTCTCAGATCTCTTTCTCATTATGTTTCAGCTGTAATCTTATCTTTTAGTCAACTTCAGCCTTTTAAATTTTGATTCTTCTACTTTATCTTTGAGTTGTATTCTGAAACATGTACTTCTATTTGCAAGTCTCTTCTCAATTTGTACTGTAACTTCTTCTATTTCTAGAATAGTTGTTGAACTTTGTTGCATTCTTCCTTCATGCCAACATGTACTTATGACTTATCTACTTCATGTACCATAGGATAGAAGTCATTGAACTATGCAATCTTTATTTATGGTGAGGACTGTAAGACATGATTTATTTCTTCTTGGCTGCAACTTGTACCTGCACACTTAAGAAAATAGTTAGAAAATATTTAGGCTTTTTGGCCTCTCTTATGTCCATGGTTTTTCTTTTCTTCTCTCCTTCTTTCTGAGTGAGTAAATCATGTATGTTGTTTTATCTTCATGTAATTTATATCTCTTGTTGTTAAGAGATCCATATGCATGAATTAGGATAGTATAGGAATATGGATTAACCCTGAGCTCTTAACTGATAGTTTTCTTTTTTTTTTTTTTGGTACAATGCTTTCAAGCAATGAAGATGAAGAGGGAACAAAGCTGAGATGGAGATGCCTCAACCAAAAGAAAAACCAAGGAAATGATGGGTTCATTCATACTCCTCTATTTTCTCTTTCATGCATATGTACCTCTTTTTTCAGTAGTTGTACTTTACTTTTCAGTTACATCCCACAACTTGTGTGGGAACATTTGAAATTCCTTATGAATAAAACATTGAATTCTGAAATTGAGTTGTGTATTTCTTTCTACATTTCATCTTTCTATATGGATTGTATGATGAACTAAACAACCCAATAATATAATTGAATGTCTTAATCATGAAGGAAAGAACATTAAAGAATACATGTAACATCCAGTAATGAACTCGATTTCTGCAATCTACAATTATGATTGTTGTTCCAAGACTTAACACTTCACCTATTCTGTAATTTGATGTCTTCATCAAGATAACACAACTATCCTTCGGGGCTTTGTGTTCTTTTTTTGAAGATAGTCATGAAATTACAGACTATGTGATCTGTTACATTTTGTAACAACACACATAGCTACAGATTTCATGTAATCATTAATTAATTCAATAGTAAAAATAATATTGACTAAAGAATCTCCCTAGCTTAGGTCCACTTCACCAATGCTATCCATCGTAACAAAGTTTTGAGTTGCCCATTTTTTCACAAGTGCAAAAATTGTCAACATTTCTGGTGATCCTGCGGGGAAAGCTTCTTTCTAGCTTGTAAACCAAAGGCCTTGCTCTTGTCCATTGGGCATGGAGTCTAAATCATGTAACTAAAATCTACCTTCCCGAAGGTCCAACCCTTCAAAATGAACTAAAACTAGGAAAGGATCTAGTAAACTAGATCACGTGCATGAATGCACTTATTGAATTGAAAAACATTGCAATGTGTAGGAACTGCACTTATTGAAGGGAAATCCTACTCTAAACAATCACTGTAAGATTTTCAATAATAATGTTTGAGAAACATACCATTCATAGGAATGGGAAGTTCCTCTCCATTCATGAAAATTATTGTGTTCCTCGAAAAATCTGAAAAGCATTGTGTTCTTTTTTGCAAGCTGAAATCATGTAAGGACCACTCCAAATTATATCAAACTTTGTGTGTCTTCCTGGATTTGCATGATCAACATCCCACTTTAACACAATGTCTCCTTCATTGAAGATTCTAAATTTTATTTCTTATCAAAAAGTCTTCTTCATCTGTTTTTGATTCTTTTCCATATTTACATGGGCTTGATCTCTTAGCTCTTGTAATTCCATTAATTCTACATAACGAACCTGTAATGGTTCATTCTCAAGCAACTCCATTTGATGTAGAAAATCTAATGCGGGTAATTCAACTAAAATAGGCATTCTTTCTTCTCTTCCATAAACAAGCTTGTATGGTGAATTACCAACTGATCTTTTAGGAGTCACTCTATCAGCCCAAAGTGTTGAATTCAACATTAGATGCCAAGCTCTCTAGTTATCTTTGAGTGTTCTTCTAATGATCCTTAAAAGATTCTTGTTAGTACTTTCAGCTAACCCATTACCTTGTGGGTAATAATTAGATGAAGAACTTAATAAATTCCATGGTTGACAACCCAATCTATTACCTTTGCACCAAGAAATGCTAAAGTATTATCTAAATGATAGTTGTTGGAACACCAAATCTGTAAACTATACCTTCATAAAAGGATAGTATTGAAGTTTCATTAGCATCTTTCAAGGCTATTGCTTTAGTCCAACATGTAAAGTAATCTATAGTAGTCAAAATCCACTTGTGTCCTTATGACGAAGGTGGGTTTATCATGCCAATAAAGTCAAGACCCCACTACATAAAAGGTTGATCAACTAAAATAGGCTTGTAAGGGGCAGAAGCTAAATGTTCTTTTCCAACAAAGAAAGCACATTTCTTACACTTTCTAATCCATTCAAAATAATCCTTGAATATGTGGGCCAATAGTAACCAGATTTCATAATTTTTAAGGTTGTGGTACATGCTTTGAAAAATGACCTCCTGCAGGTCCTTCATGGAATTCTGATAATAATTGCTGAATTTTATCATAATCAACACATCACAACAAGATTCCATTTATATCCCTTTTGAAACAACACACCATCAATAAAAACATAGGGTACAACTTGTAATCTGAAATACCTTCATTTATTCTTGTCCATACCTTCCGATAGATGCCATGTTGTAGATAGTTAACTAAATCAGTCATCCATCTTGATTCCTTGAACTTCTTGGACAAGTTCAGTTGCTTGATTTTCTGGCTACACCATGATGTCTGATTGTTGATACGTAATTTCAGCATGTTGTTTTGAATCTTCTAGTTTTGCAGCCTTGCTATTTTTTCCATATCAGCAATTAGATGTTCACACAAACCTTTACCTCAAACTGTCTTCACAACACGAATATCAACATCATACTCCATGACCTTCATTATCCATCTTGCTCTTTTCTCATTCAATTCTTTATTTAACAAGAAAGATTTCACACTTGGATGAGAAACAAGAACATGAATTTTGTTGTTTGAAAGCATGTACTTAAAATTCTTTAGTCCTCTACTACTAATGAAAGTACTTGTTTTTCAAGAAAAGTGTACCTTGTTTCATAGTCATGCAAGCTTTGTCCAAAGAAAGCAATTGGTGCTCAATGTTTTCATCATTAACCTAAGTTAATATGGCTGAGATTGTTTCAGCTCCTACAAGTGCATACATTGTAAAATATTTATCAAAATTTGGATTTGCAAGAGTAGGAGCTTGAGAGATGGCTGCTTTAATTGCTTCAAACCCTTCTCTCCTTCACTAGTCCAAGAAAAATTCTTCTCTTTCTTTAACATAGTTATCAATGGTTTAACCAATGCTTTGCAAAATCTGAACAAATCTTCTAACAAAGTTGATTTTTCCTAGAAAACTCTGTAATGCCTTCTTATGATGAGGTAATGATAGTTGTGATATAGCTTCAATTCTGAAAGGGTCAATTGCTAAACCTTGTTTAGAAACAATATGACCAAGTAATTTACCTTGATGTACCAAAAAGATAGACTTTAGGGATTCAAATGATTCCAAACCTGTCTGCATAATGAAAAGTCTAGCCTTAGATGTATTAGATGTTCTTCTAATATTTTTTGAAAATACGGTAACATCATCTAAATAAACCAGGATGCATTTATTTAACAAGCTACAAAATCCATGTCCATTACACATTGAAATGTTGCATCAGCATTTGAATGGCCAAAAGGCATTCTTTTATAAGCATAAGTACCCCACTTGGTGGTAAAAGTTGTTTTATACCTATCTTCTTCTCAAAATAGAATTTGATTGTATCCACTATAACCATCCAGAGAGATAATCTTCTCAACCAGAAACTGTTCTTAAAATCAGATCTATATTTGGAAGTGGGTAATGATCTTTTAATGAAGCTTTATTAAGATCTCTAAAATCCACACATAATATGATTTCTCCATTATTTTTCCGAACTGGAATGAGATTAGCTACCCAACTTGAATGCTTAATAGGAAAGATAATACCTGATTTGATCAACTTAGATAACTCTTTCCTCATTAGAGGCTCTATTTTGGGATTTACAGTGTCTGTTTTTTTCCTAACTAGCTTGGAATTTAGGCTTTGTAATTCAATAGTGTGTTGTGCTAAACTAGGGATCAAACCCTTTTAAGGTCTTGGTATTTATGTGAAAACATTTTAAATTCTTACAAAGATTAATAAATGAATTGATTTTATAAAGAACATACCTTTCACCAAAATTTTTTTACCTTCATGTTAATACCTCTCTTCTACCCAAAGTAAGCCATGAATCACATCTTTGTTTTGTCCACATTACAAGTGCATGAAAATTAGAGACTCACTAAAAAAATACCTTTCCTTTGTTGGGAAAGTGAGCATAAAACACTTTCCTTGTCCTTTCTTTAAGCTCCATCAAAATGAAGCTTCTAAATCCCTTCTACTAAGTTTGTAATTTATCTTGATTTATTTTCATGCAGAATACACACCAAATAGATATTCTTAAAAATTCTTTGAAAGGATCATGGGCATGTTCTTCATGTGTTCAAATTCATTATAAATAGGTTAGAAACACCATCCAATGCTTTATATGAGGATGAATATTATCATTTTCAATCAAATCCAACACTTTAAAATTAGCACCATTATTTAATGCATTAGAAGCGTGAGGCTCATTTTGAAATCTAGGAATGGTTCTATATTATATAACTTTGGTTCCATTAAGTAGTGAAAAACAAGAAGATCAATCTAAAGAGAGATAACCTCCTATTTTTGTTGTGAAATCTCTTGGTAAACATATAACAAAGTAAGGAGGTAAATCTAAAAAAGTAATCTCCTATGTTACCTCTAGATTTCTGATGACACCAATTGTATTGGTTGTAGTTCCATCCAACCAGGACACTCTTTTAGCATGGTTCATACTACTAGACCCAATTTTTCTCTTGCTTTTGGCATAACTGTGTTATTTGCACCATTGTCCACCATGAATTAACAAAATGTTCTCCAATAATCAATGATAGATAAAATAGTGGTGGCTTCTTGAAAGTCAAAAGTATTTAAGACTTTCTAAACCATCAATTTAACATCTTTGATGTCTTATTCTTAGCTCCATTGTTCAAAATGACCATTTTAAATTTTCTTTCCTTTTCTATTTTTTTGAAAAAGGGAATTATGTGTTTTCTTTCATGAAGAATACACACTTGTTGTCCTTTCAATACTTAGAGGTCCCATGAGATGTTAACATTATGTGTTTTTCATTACATAAAATGTTAAAAACACCATCATTTTTGAAACATGAGTTGTATTATTTTTTAAAGGTCTAAGGCTTTAGTGAAAAATGATTAATGCTGTAATTAAAGTAAGCTTTGATAATGAGGTATAAATAACCTTCTTGGATCATGTTGAATTAATAGTAATTGGTCCCATAATTTTAGTGGAAAATAAGAAATGACTATTTCATTTTTAAAGAAATAACCCAGGTAATTTTGTTGTGAAATCTCTTGACTAAACATTTAAGGGGTAAGGAGTTCACCTACCCTTGAAACTATCTTCCTATATAATCCTATACATTCACTAGGAAAGAATGCAATTATAAGCTCAGATTTTACCACACCATATGTATTATTAAGTAAACCCTTCCATCCAAGTGACCCACACACTCTTTTATGAGGGTTCATACTTGTGACCCAAGTTTTCTACGCATGATTTTAGAATTTGTTTACGCGTGACAAGGAGAGTTTGTTGATGCATGAACAAGATGTTTTCGCAACATGGAGATGATATTTAAAATGGTGGTGGCTTCTTGATGTCATGAGCATTTAAAATTTTTAACCTCTTTGATTTGGTCTTGATTGTTCGCCGACGTGCCAACAAACCTCATTGAACCACGTCAAAAACCTTATTGATGCACATCAATGGGGTTTGTTGATGAAGTCAAATTTGTACCTTATTGACGCAAGTTCATGAGAAAGTAAATGTTGTTGTCACATACTTAGAGCTTCCCACATCTGAGATGTTAACATTATGATTTTTTATTACATCAATCCCACCATGTTAAAAATCAAGTGAGAATTTTCTATTGTTTTAAAATAGGATTTGGTGAAACCAATTTTAGGATATTCATTTGATTTTCCACATATTTCTAACCTTCCTCTTAAAATGAACCTTGTTTATTGCTTCTTTTACCAAATTGAAACACCTACTATTTTTTTAGGAACAACAACACTATTAGTTGGTTTTGGGCTTGTGGTTGTTATTTATTAGTGACAATGGGCATAATAGGCCTATTTTGTTGTTTTTTACTTTCTACAACTTTTTCCTGAGCCCTAGTAGTAACTACAATGAAATCATCCTCACTAAAACTGACTAAGTTCTACTCAGGTGCCTTCTGAACCTAAGTATCTTGCTACCCACCCTCCATTTGAGGCATGAACAATGTCTCAGATTGAGGTTGTGCAACAAGACTTATGTTCAAAAAATCATTTGGGCAATTAGCATGAATGAGGTTGATTACAAGGTTGAAACCACTCTTCTATAACCATATTAACTGGAACTAAAGCATTAGATGAACTAGGATCCTTTGGGTCAAACTACCTTTGTTGATAAGGTTGCCTATAATTTTGATTTTGTTGATAAGGCTACCTATTTTGTTGGTTTTGCTGATAAGGAGCCTGATAAGGTCTGCTAGGTAATGCAAGCCTATTCTCAATTGAATTCATCTTGTTCCCCATAGTCTATGCAAATATTTAAATACATCATCTGATGGGGCTACAACAATATGTTCTATAATTGTGATAAGTTGTGGATAGGTGCTAAATCTTCCAGAAAAGGCATCAAAGGCCTTGGTGCTAATTTTCTGGCTTGAATAAGGTTGTTTTCAGCTCTTATAGCAATATCATAAGCATCCGGAGAGTTTCACCTCCCATAGACTGAATCATAGTTGAAATATCACTATTTAATGCTCTAAGATAATAAAGAAAAGCATGATCAACTTGAGGCTTGACACTTGCTGGAATTCTTTCCCAAGTTCTGGAAAATGAATGTTGAAACTAGACATAAATTCATGGGGAGTTCTTTTTATGGTAGCCAATGTTCTATGAGAGATAAATGATCTGAATTATCTTGAAATTGTTTCAGCAATTTTCCACCTAAATCATCCAAAGTCTTATGCATCCAATCTCTAATTTCTATACCATTGCAAGGCTTGTCCTTTAAGGGATGCTAAAAGTCTCAAAGTAACATCTTCATGAGTAATATTATGGAATACACATATGGTGCAACATCTTTGATGTGCTCTGTAGGTGTAACCTAATTTTCACCCATAAATGAAGGCAAAACGTTTTCATGGCAGCATTAGGGATATCATGATAAACTAGAATTACTAAAGGGTTTCATTAGTAAAGGTCACAAAATTTCTAGGTGGTTGAATAGCCATTTGAAAAACTAGGATCTGAATAGAGAAATTGATATGTGGTGAAGGAATATTAGGAGGAGGGTTATCAAAACCAGGTCTATTATAAGGTAAAGTATTACCAACTCTTCTCCTTCTTGCAGAATTCAAAGGTAAAGAAATAAACTCGAAGGAATTCCTCTTACCAATGATCTTGTAATCACTTTAAGCATGAAACATGCTTGTAATACTAGTTTGAAATCGGCTTTACGAAGTTGCAAATAGATCTTTAAATTTTTAGAATAAATTGTTGCAGCTTGTTGTCCCGAAAGTAACTTTTATCTGTTGTAAATGTACCATAGATCTCCTATGAATATCTATAACTTGCATGCAGATCTGATTCATTGTCCCACCGGGTGTGCCAAAAAATGTTATCTCTCAAAAGTGCACCCTATAGAGAGATGGTCTGCATGTGTTATAGGTTTGCAAAATTTATCTCTCTTTTATAGATACAATGGAAACACCTCAGGTTTGTGGGTATACCTATTTTGAGGTGAGTCTCTCAGTATCAAGGCGGTTCCTTATTGATGTATCCTAAACTGATTTTATGGGGTTTAAGGGTAAAAGATGACTATAAAATGAAATTAAAACTGAGGTGATACACCAAACTTGTATGAGGTCTTTGACTGAGTACATGCACAATTTATATGGGAATGGATTCTTGATGCACAAGCCAATAGTTTTCTATAGAATATTAAAGGAAAACACTTTGATGTATTGAGGGAAAATATCACAACAATACTACTAAGCTAAACATACATGTAATATCATACAAATTACTGAATTTGTAATAGGGTAAGATGATTAATCAGGGAATTCATATTCACAAGATTAATGGAAACATACACAAGACTACAAATAATTGGAAAGGAAGAAAATACTTCACATTCAAAGGGAAAAACTAGTAGAAACTGCTTCAAAGACTCCCGTATCTAAAAAGTCCTCCTTTGTGCTTTGCCAAGGCACACAATATATAGTGAAATTGATTCACTCACCCTTCCTAAAAATAGACTAAGGTACTGTACTCACCCATATTTATTCTATTTTTATCCTTTAAAATAAATAATACAAAGAGGCATTAATAGCCTTTGATTACATCACAGTCAAACTACAGTTGACTGTTCTATTTTTAAGAAAAGAATGGGTGAATAATTTGCTAATAATAAATCTTGCTTAATGAGAAAGTTTTCTTCCATGTGCATGCAATTTGTCTTTTCTTTTTTTTGTCCTTTTGTGAAGGCATGCAAGAAATCATCTCCTGTGAGTGAGAAAAATTAATTACATTATTTGCAATACCTTGCAAAAATAATACATCCAAATATCCACTTGATGGGGACCACCTCTAAGCCTAGGTTCTAATGTTGACATTCCTTTGTCTTCTAATGGTCACATGGATAAAACACTTGTAAATCATCTCCAACCCCTCTAATAGTGGGGACCACCTTTCCAATTCACCATTTGATGGAGTACGAGGTAACTTTTGTAAGTATTAAGGTAAATTTTCTTTGATTATTGGTTTAGATGGCATATTATATAGTTTGGACCTTATCAAGGTCAATGCAAATAATGCCATTTGGCCACCCTTTGTATAACACATGGTACACTATAATGCTCGGCCACTTTTAAATTATCATTGTATTGTAAAAACTTGTCGGCTTTTGTTTTTGAGTGGACTAAGGTTTAGAATTTACCTTTTCAATGATTATTATTGTCAGCCTTCAATTGGTCACCTTTGATTATTTAAGACACATAAATCACAAACCTTAAAAGGTCAAAGAAATGATAATTTTTTTTTAATCATGGGGCTGGCCCCCTCTCAACTATGACTCACCCCTCCACATGTTTTTGGTATGGCATCTAACTCAGTTGAGTTAATCATTGAACCCTCCAGTGGTTTTCTTTGAAAGTTCTTACCTTGATTGAATTCATTGATCTTTGTACTTTTTAACCTATAGCTATTGATTATTTTGACCCTTGGTTAGGGTTTTTGATCTGGATTTAATGAGGTAGTTTTCTCGAACCATGGTTGAAGAGGTAGTTGGCAGTGGTTTGTAGTATTGGCCATTGATCTTTGTACTTTGCAATCTCCATCGTTGATGTTGTAACTCTGGTTGAGTTTCACTGATTTCCCTCTCGAGCTCATGTGGTAAAGGTAACTCGAACCCTAATGATCATTTCATTTTGATTTCTTGCTCTCTGGGTGAAAAGCCCTAGAAAATTTTTTTGCACAAGTATAAATTTAGAAGCTTTTGAGCTTGATTCAGTTATTTCATGGACTCTATAGTGAACTTTATCATGTAAACCTTTGATGTGTGGCCACCATTCCTGATCATTCTCGAGCTTCTTTCTATGAGGCTTAAATCTGCAGTCATGGTGAGTGAATATGGGGCTCTCTGTATCTCTGATCCTCTGTTCATACCTTCTTTTCCTGTGATCACGTTATGAGTGATTTTTATGGTTTATGTGTTTTCATCGAGCAATGCGAAGTTTCTCATGGCTGTAAATACATACAATGCATGGATTTTTCTCTATTCGAGCTTTGTGTGATTATTGGGTCACCATTGTGGGTTTCGAGCTCGAGACTGAGGGTTCTATTTTGAGCTTTCTGGGTGGTGGCCGATGTTACCGAGCATTTCAAACCCTGGTTTCTTTGAGTCATTGCTTCTCCATTTTTTTGAGTAAGTGATTCCCTCAAACTTTTCCTTTCACTATTGTATAAAAATTTCAATGATCCTACAACTTAGAGCTTTGTTTTCAATGGCCATGTGGGCATGATTCTCCTATATAAAATCTCTTCCTGAGTGCAATATCTCACTTGTAGTTTCATGCTTATTTCAACTCAGATCTGTGTTTGATTTTAGCCATTTCACTATTGAAAATGTTGAACTCGTGTTTGGGGGTTTTACTTGATATCTTTGTATGCTTCTCCTTTCTCCATCAATATTTTCAAATGAGCCATTTAAGCTTTTTCATTTTTAGACCACAAACCATAAAAATAATTAAATAGTGAACAATGTAAGCTCTTAGCTTTTGTGCATTGATGACTATGTTATTTCTTTCCTGAAAATACACTCAGGTCCATGATTTCAGTTGCAATCTTTGTTTCCTGGAACCCCAAATCTTATTTTGTTAGCATGTTGGAGCTTTGAATTTAAATAAGTTGTATGGTTGCGATTATATGATGCTCATGCAAGGAAGATGTGAATCTCTATCTTCAAACATGATTGTGTATAAACTTCTTCTAGCTTGTATTGTGTTTTATATTACAGATGAAAACATTGTACTTTCAATGTTCAAACCTTGATGTCATATCTTTGAGCTTTGTACTCATTTGAAATCTGAAGTTTGTATTTATCAATTTAGAACTTGGTGAACCTGCAATCTATTTTGTTTCACTCATATTGTATTCCTTAAAGTATGTTGTTATGGTTTCATGAATGGACCATGTTTCTCTGTATTGCATTTTACAAACCTTTGTTGGCTTGAAGTGACTATGGCATCAGAAGTCTTTCTTCTAGTATTGTACTTGATCAATTTATTGTTGTCATGGCATCATGAGCTCAAATCTGTTTCTGTACTTATGTTGATTTAAATTTGTATTGTTGAATGGCTTACATGCCTCTTTGATGAAAGATGATAACTCTGATTTGATTGATAGCATGTTTTTCCATTTGATGGCTATAATTCTGACTATAGACACTTCATGAATAAATTTCTCTTGTTTCATTGCATTCAATGTTTGAAGAAAGAACACTCTTTTTCTAGAACTTCTAATTATTGGACATTCTGAAAATGACCTGTGTCTAAAATCTGTACTTTTTACAAGTTGTATGGCTTTGTTTATTTTCTTCTTTTTGAGTACATTTGAACTGAAAACTTATACTTCCTTATCCTTTTGAAAACAATGGTATAAAGGATCTATTGTGCCATACTTATACATATCATGCAAATGCAAATGCATTCCATTATGTCTTGTCCTTTTGAAAGTAATGCTTACTTTTCTTCATTAATGATGTTGCTTGCTTGTTCATTTTGGAAATGTAATTACAACCTTTGTAATCATGATCCTTCAGTGGCTTTGAGCTGGAAATACAGTCCATTCCTTGAAGATTTTATTTCTATCATTTCCTTCACTTGTATTTGAAAGTTGCAATAGTCTTCTTTTCAGCTATATGTTAGTCTATTTATTGCTTATATTACTTTTGGGAAGTGATAATGTGTCTAGCATGTATGCTTATGCCACAATCTGAAATTGTGACATGCATTTTGAAATCTTCTTGAAAACCTATACCTACACACTAAGAGAAATAATTAGAAAACAAGTGAAGGCTTGAAGCATTTCTTTTATTGTTTATTTCCTCTTGTGTAATGTTTCTCAAACTGATATTCTTCTCATGAATTCCTTTTGTACTTGACCCTGATTCAATTGTACTATGAGATGCTCCTTTTGATTCTGTATTTCTGGTATTTTGTATTTTGAAATAGAAAATTTGTAACTATATTTCATGATAACTTAGAACTTGCAAGCTGTAAACCGTTATCTTTGACCATGCCATGCATTATCTACTTTCTGCATTATTATTTGATTTATATACAACTTTTAAATCATGTATTAGTTTGAAATAACATGATGGAAAGATGTAAAATGTCCATTTTACATGGCAAAGCCCTGTCAAAATTTTCTCAAATCTCTTTCTCATTTTGTTTCAGCTATAATCTTATCTTTTAGTTAACTTCAGCCTTTTAAATTTTGATTCTTCTGCTTCATCTTCGAGTTGTATTCTGAAACATGTACTTCTATTTGCAAGTCTCTTCTCAATTTGTACTATAACTTCTATTTCTAGAATAAATGTTGAACTTTGAGTTGCATTCTTCCTTCATGCCAGCATGTACTTATGACTTATTTGTTTCATGTACCATAGGATAGAAGTCATTGAACTATGCAATATTTATTTATGGTGAGGACTGTAAGACATGATTTATTTCTTCTTGGCTACAACTTGTACTTGCACACTTAAGAAAATAGTCAGAAAATATTTAGGCTTTTTGGCCTCTCTTATGTCCATGGTTTTTTTTTCTTCTCTCCTTCTTTTCGAGTGAGTAAATCATGTATGTTGTTTAATCTTCATGTAATTTATATCTCTTGTTGTTAAGAGATCCATATGCATGAATTAGGATAGTATAGGAATATGGATTAACCCTAAGCTCTTAACTGATAGTTTTCTCTTTTCTTCTTTTAGGTACAGTGCTTTCAATAGTGAAGATGAAGAGGGAACAAAGCTGGAGATGGAGATGCCTCAACTGAAGAAGAAACCTCCAAGGCAATGATGGGTTCATTCATACTCCTATATTTTCTCTTTCATGCATATGTACCTCTTTCTTTAGTAGTTGTACTTTACTTTTTAGTTACATCCCACGGCTTGTGTGGGAACATTTGAAATTCCTTATGAATAAAACATTGAATTCTGAAATTGAGTTGTGTATTTCTTTCGTATTTCAGCTTTTTGTATGGATTGTATGATGAATTAAACAACCCAATAATATAATTGAATGTATTAATCATGAAGGAAAGAACATTAAAGAATACCTGTAACATCTAGTAATGAACTCGATTTATGCAATCTGTAATTATGATTACTATTCCAAGACTTAACACTTCACCTATTCTAATTTGATGTCTTCATCAAGGCAACACATCTTTCCTTCGGGGATTTGTGTTATTTTGCTGAAGATAGTCATGAAATTGTAGACTATGTGATCTATTACATTTTGTAATAGTACACATAGCTACAGATTTCATGTAATCATTAATTAATTTAGCAGAAACAATATTGACTGAAAGAATCTCCCCTAGCTTAGGTCCACTTCACCAATGCTATCCATGTTGGAACCATCGGGTTGGTTACATGACCCACCATTTACAAAATATCGTGTTTGGTAGCCTTACACATACTCAAACTACAAAGATTTGGCCCATTTGCAAACAATACAAGAAAAGACCACCGATTGGGGACAAAAAAACTGAGATAGACTATAATATAGGGTCCTTACAATGAGGTGTAGGATCTAAGAGATTCCTCTAGGTGGCACAAAGACTAAGTAATCATCCTTCGAAGTTGTATACTTTTTTTGGTCTCAAGGATCTTAAGGGACTACACCCGAATGAAGTAGTCTGGAAGCAACAACATTGTCCTACACAAAAATGATGCCTGCTCTATAATTTACCTATTCACTTGGACATTTTGGCACGATTAGTTTGGTGCCACGACCCATTTTTTTCAAAAGATAGCATTTTATAGCCTTACACTGACTCAAACTACACTATTTCACATGTTTGCAAACAATAGGGCAGCGAGAACACCGATTGTAGATGGAAAAAATCGAGACAAAACATTATAGAGAGTCCCTATGCTTAGGTGTAGGATCTAATGAGACTTCTCTAGGTGTCATGGAGGCCGATTAATCACCTGTCAAAGTTGTACAGTTTTTTGGTCTTGGGGATCTTAAGGAACTATACCCAAACAATGTAGCCTGTGCAAACGACACATTTTCCTACACTTTGAAAATTCACATCCTCTAGTGTTTACCTTGCCACTCGGACATTTTGGCAATGTCGACTTAGTGTCATGACCCACCATTTGTAAAATATAGTGTTTGACAACCTTACACTAACTCAAACTGCAATATTTAGTGCATTTAAAAACAATAGGATATCGAGAGCACTGATTGGAGATAAAAAAACCAAGACAAGATATTATAGAGGGTCCCTACACTTAGGTGTAGGATCTAATGAGATGTTTCTAGGTTCTACGAGATTGATTAATCACTTGTTTAACTTGAAAAAAAAATTGGTCTCAAGGATTTTAAGGGACTACACCCGAACGAAGTAGCCCAAAGCAATAACATTTTCCCACACTAAAAGGAAACCTCCTCTAGCATTTACCTAGCCACTCGATGTTTTGGAACCATTTTTTTAGTGCCATGATGTCTTGAGGCATGACTTCTCACTACTCATCTCCGTTCATTTCCTAAGATTGACTAGAAAAGGTGATTTGCAAATAATTATGCCATGAAGGGTCAAGGAATGCCACAAACCTGAATTATCTCGGTGTGATTGGAGGCCTCTTTCACTCAATTTTTAGGTCATATGGTTCTTGGTTTGGATGATCGAGTGCCAAGTTGTGATCGTCATAATTTTCCGCTAAAAACATGAATTGGGATGAATATGGAAGGGGTTCTTGGCTCCGAATTAGGTGGTCTGACTCCAAACCGGACCTCCTGGAGCCCACCATAACATCAAAATCATATACCCCCAACCGGATGCATTATTAGTGGCGCTTCACTCCCACGATGTAGCGGGCATGACTTCTCACTACTCGGTTCGCATCAATGAGATTGCAACAGGGCAAATACATTACTATGTAAATACTCTAATGATTTTTGATCACTTTTTAAAGCATGTAAATCCACAATAGAGTGTTTATAATATTTTTGCATATCTTGTGCCACTAAACTAAAATGTTTATATATTTTTTAAACAAGTGAATTCAAATTAGGACCTTATTGTTACACACATCAATAACACATAGTTTGGACTAATACTTAACAAATAAATTGTAAGTACACTAAAAACATATAAAATGACATGTAATAAATCCCTCAAGACCATTTTTAATTTTGTACATTTTTTCCTACTTTGGAATGTGCTAACCACGTGCTTAAAATAAGAAAATTGATATAACTCAACACTTGAATCTCTTGAACAAAAAATGATCTTGCTCCCAAGAACCTTCAAAACCATTATATAACATAACATCATATATCATATATCGTATGGATAATGGTCACATAATTAAGGCCATCAAATCAAATCAAACATATAAGTAATATGGTTATGAAAAAAAACATATAAATATATATCATGGGCATTGAAATCAAATCAAACATAGAAGTAATATTGTTAATAAACCAACATGGATATAATGTATCAAACTAAATGTGCCAAGTGTCTATGAAAATATAAGAATGATGCATCAAACTAAGTGTGTCATACATATAGGACCGCATGCAGTCACATAAGGTTTTATACATGGACTACGAAGAATCATGAACTACATCCAAATGGCATATATATCTATACATGGGTCATATGAATCTAATCATGAAACATCTTCCCTCTCTTCATCCTGCCAAAGAAGCATGTCCATGGCCTATGGATGTATTGGAGGGAGATGTCACTACGGATTTCATTTGTGTGGTCCTATGCATCTCTAAGATGATCTACAACCTAGCCTACACATTCATAAACATCAATTTTTTAACACCAAAATTTTTAAAATACATTCAAAATGTAGAAACTTAGAATTTTTAATGCATGTGAAATCTTACCACAATCTCATAATCCCTATCGTTTTCATCAATGCACTACAAGTTCAATGGTACACTCCGAGGGTAGGCTATATACAAATAAATAGTTCAAATTAAATATTTCGTGTACAAATTTATATTGTAGATAAGAAAATATTCATCCAAAATTTAACAAATTTGAACAATTGTACACGAGTTAGTGGATCTACGACGCTATGGCAACATCTAAAACAACCTCCATAGTCTACATATAGGAGGATTATCTTTAGTAGTTATAATCTATACAAAAACATGTAGATCAACATTAATTGAAAACTATAGCAATGAGTATTAGCATGAGAAGAGGACTAGTAGCAATAAGGCCTAAAACAAAGAGTTATGTAAGATTGCAAGTGTATGACCAAACCAATAGTCTAAACACCTTATGATAAAGTAGAGAAGGATAATTAGTCCTATTTATTTTCATAATCTCTCTTGACTGTTAATATGGAAAGGTCCTACAGGTGATGTAGATCACAGTCATAATTTTTGTGTCTTGAAATTGCATAATTTGGTTTTTAGAGCAAATTGTAGGCTCTCGGGCTCTATCTAGGGATTTGTGTAACTTTTGATTATACAGGTGAATCTTTCTAGAAATTTCAAATTATCTCTATTTGTGCATGAATTATAAGACCCCAATATTTCGTGGTGATTGATACAGTGTAGTGAAAGTTATCTAGATAACAATTATTTCGAACAACCTTGTAAAAGTACAATCTACAAAAATGAACGCAAAAGTCGGGCTTCTCACTATAATTTGATAAATCATGATACTATACTAGGTATTAAGGTGATATTAGGTATTAATGAGATGTTTTAATGATCTTATGGGTGTAGGAATAAATAAAATTCCATCAGTTGAATGAAATCTGACTGTATAGGACAATATTAAGTCACAAAAAGGGTTATTAGAAAGTTGAGTTGGCAAATTTAGCTATAGAACAACACATGAAGGATCATGGACACTTGAATCATGATGAGAAGGTCTGTTGAAAATTTGGTATGCCCTAGAAACCTTCTAATTCCATTAAAGACCTTGAATTGGGCATTTAAGAACCTTGAGATACCTAGGGGGAATTACAATAATACATAATTGAAGTTCATTGCTTGAGTATTCATCAGGGAGTCTAAAGGTTTAAATTTGATGTCTTGAACACCTTAACTAGGTGGAGGAGGTCTTGTGACTGCATATGAAGAAGGACTCCATTATGAAGAGAGGTATGTTTGCTAAGAACCTCATAAGTGGACTTTATAGCTGGAAACAATCCTTCATGTGAATGTAAACCTTTAAAGAAAAACAGTTAAAGCCCAAGTTCAAGCATAACCCCTGCATTAATATTCAAGAAGTAATTCATTAAATATTTGGAATGTATTTGGTATGTAGAACTTGGTTCTAGGCATGTCACCAAGCTATATCCATTGTACATGAGAATGCAAATATAGAGAAACTTGATGAATAACAAATATAATATGAGATTGGGTGTATAGAATTACATAGGGAGTATTGGTGATAAACATGAACCAAGGGACCCATGATATATTTATAAGTGTAGGTAACTTATCCCATATTTTCATCTCTTTTTTGTTTAGAGAGAAGAGGGTTAATAAAGAATGCATAGAACTAACAATGTTGACAAGGTCGATTATGCATACATCCTAAGAAGCTAAAAGAGATCCTCATAGGCAAGGGATGATGGAGAAATCATTAGATATGGAGTGCTCTAGAAACATGTCTATCATAAAGGTAAGCATCTATGATCATGATAAAAGGATAGTTTGTATATTTAGGAGAGTGTTTACTTAACCCTTGCATCATAAGAGCTTAATGTTATGATCAAATCATATCAAGGCTAAAGTTATGGGATTGCAAACTACTAGAGAATTCCACAATTAGAAATTCCCACAATTAGAAATAGTGTGTAAAGAGAAACTAACCTGTGTAAAATTCGCGTGAGGCGTGCTAGTAGCCTCAGTGCCCATAGCGGATGATGACCCACAAGGCTCCTGCATATAAAAGACAAACATATTAATATATACATGTACATGTGAAACACTATACATGAACATTTAAATGTGTATTTAATAATAAACATTTAATAAATGAAATTTGAAATGTAAGTAACTTGAAACTTACATTGTAACATGCCCAACTACGGTGAGTTAGCATGTCAACATCGACGTGTCCTTCATCGGCTCTTGTTGTTTAAAATCAAAATATATTTTTTTACATGTATGTATGACGTAATCAAATACATATATATTAAAATCTCAAATGAAATAAACTATTATATATATATATTGATATATATATATATATACATTTACTGTGAAAAACTAAGATCATTTGCACCGGTTCCCAAAACAACCGCCATCATCTCATCTAGAGAAAATAAATCATATGATCTAGCAAATGATGTCTCACCCACAAGGTGCATACGATGCCACATGATCTACGGTGGTTTGGTGTGCTAAAATTGGCACCTCCACCAATACCACCAAATGTAATCTAGACACTATATTGGGTTAGAGTGTCGGTGAGCTCCCTCAATGCATGTAGTGTGTTAATTTCTACAACCTCCTTCACTTTGTAGGAGGGATAATCAAGGCAAGTGGGGGTTTTGGGACATGATGGATCCTAGGTTGACCAACACGTACACCTCGTCTACTCATGCAAAATCAACTCATCGCCCATAAAACTTAGAAAGTCAAAATAATTTGGGACCTCATTAAACACAAACTCGCAATACAATTTCTTCAAAAAATAGAGAGGAACCTCATTGTTGTTGCATGGTGGATAATCAAAATCCATCCATCATTGGTCCCAAAAATTGTTCTTTATTCGGTCTTCGTGGCACCAATGGATTAAGAATCGTTTGCAAGTAATCGTGGGGGCATTGGTTCTCGAGTCAATAAATAATCCACAAATGCATTCTTTTGCAATTTTTTGTCTTTATGGCCACATGGGATAATTTATCTACATACCACCACCTACAATTAGCTCTAAAGGTATTCCATTTATCTATTTGGTTGGTTACAGAGTCGACTTCACCAATCCATGTTTGCAATGTGTTGGCTAAAGTCATGCGGAATGGATTTGTGGCGTGTTTTATTCTTATTGTCTCGAATAAGGTTTTCAATGACAATTTTTTTTTCATATTCTTCCAACGATATCAACTTGTGTTCTGTTAGTTTCGTGGGGACGAGAAAAGAGCCACATGAGGCGGATCTATGTTCATAGGAGAGTTTTTATGAATGTTTGGAGGGTTTTGAGGAATATTTGGATGGTTTGGAGGATTATGCTTTCTAAAAACTGATAAAACAAATAAATTGTATACATAAATAAAAATTTGAAAAACCCATGAAAATCACAAAAAAACCTAACATCGAAGAAATTTGATCAAAATCGAGGGCTTACCTCTTCGCCTTAGCGGCATTGTTAAAAATTTCACACGATTTAGAAGTCCAAAGAGAAATTTGTAGGGGTATTCGAAGTGCGAGTGCTAAGCAGTCAAGGAGAAATCATGTTTCGTAGGGGAAAATGGGGAAAATGAGGAGTCACGGGTGTGTTATTTTTGTCTTAGAGGACTGCGATCACGGTTTTAGGTTTGAAATTTCCCAAACCTATAGAAAACAACCTGCGATCATGGTTTTCAAACCACAATTGCGATACGTGAATTTTGTGTTTTCATGTCCACTTTTTTGCCCCCCAACTTGTTGCACTTACCTTGTTTTACAACAAAATATAAATAAAGTTAATTGATATTACGATATGCAATTATAACTAATTTTATTTATTCATTTTAAATGAACAAATATGTGAATGATGAACATAGAATGATAAGTACAACTACATAATGAAAACAACATAAGTTATTATTATACCTTATTAAATAAATTGGACTAATCATATTAATTGAGATCTAAATTTATTAAGTAATGAACGAATCAACTCAATGCAATACATGGTTAAGTAAACTTATATTTAATGAAAACACTATGTTGTGATAGTTTGATAAGAGGTACTCATGAAAGATAGTAACTCATTGAGTTACTATAAACCTCTATCAAGAAATGGATATCATGTAACAATACATTATAACCTATCATAAAGATGAACTTATTTACTTATCTTTCATGGATAACTAAAAGTGTAAATGAAGTGTAGGTACTATGTCCCATCATTCCTTTTGATAGAATCCTACCCGTGCCAACTTAGGATGGATACATGAAGGGTAGTGAGGATGTAATGACAAAATTCATTATGTGGTCATTATATTTCCCATAGGGATCCTAACACAGGATTAATAGGATCTTTTGACTAGAATATTGGTTCATGGTTTCTACATCCTCAAAACTAAAATGTATTTCTTAAAAAATGAAATAAGATCCAAATAATTGGGTAGAGATGGTTGTGCGGTGATGGAGACAAGTTTCACTGACTTGTGTGCGGTCACGAAACTAATATTACATTACAACTCTTGAATCTTTGGCCAAATTAGTGTAACTATCTCGATTAAATTTTATGTTGACCATTCCCTAACTTGATTCATGGGATACCAAATGGAATACAACTTGTATGTTTTCCAGGTAGACACTTAGAATATGCACATAGTTCTCATGACCTGTTAAAGGTTTAACCAAAAATATACAAGTTATACACACTCGATTAGAGTGAATTAAGGGGGATCAAAAAGATCTAGTTGACCCTTATAGCTGCACATGGTTATCATTTGTTATCAAATGGATTGTAAACATTTAATTATGTTGGATTAATTAGCTGCAAGCTGAAAATCATTGAAGAAATTAATTGTACTTAAGGGGTTTGTTTTTTTAATCCCTTAATTTAGATGAATAATAACATGGGTGTTACATTTTGGTATCAGAGTTGAAGGTTTATCACTCTTAGACTTAATGGGTTCATAACACTAACAAAACATCTTATCCTTATTTAACATAATATGATGGTTAGGAGAAGAGAAAAAATGAGGATGAAGGTACAAAGGCACAAAAATTAGATGAAATTCTAGCAAATCCTTCAGACACCTAAAACCGGATAGCTACCCCGGAGAAGCGATGATGGATGAGGAAGAAGAGGAAGAAATTGAGGTAGACCAACTGTTAGGTAGGAATTAAAACAACCTGTTCATCCTAATGCTAGAAATCAACAAGAAAATAAAAGAGTTTGCTTGGCAGCAGAAATATCAAGGGATATTAAATGTATCAACCTACCCAAGTTTGATTGAAAAACCTTGGGGGATGAAGCTGAAAATTGTTTGAGCAAGAAGGAAAAGTATTTCAAATAAGAGACTTTTCAGAAGAAACTAACAAAATTTTATGTGCTTTCCAACTATCCCATAAAGCATCTTCGTGTTGGGTCAACCACAAGATGGATTTTGGAGTCGATATCGCCAACATCACTATGAAAATTTAAAGTTTACTACCATCAATGTTGGTTGCCTTAGTTGTATTTTGAGAATAAATGTTTGAGTTTCAAAAACCTAACTCAAGGTAAACTAAGTGTGGTTGAATATTGGGAATGTTTCACCAAGTTACTAAAATATGTACCATAATATCAAAAAGATGAAAATTTCATAATTCGTAAGTTTATCATGGGGTTGAACCCAAATATAGGAGGTGAAGTAGATGTGCATGGACCTTCTACTATGGAAGCAGTGTTCAAAAATACCATTAGGAAAGAATAGAAAATACAAGCAAGTTCTGCTTATAAAGAGGAAAATGTAAGAAGAGCGTCATCTCACCTACACCATTAGCTCCTAGAAAAACATGGTGGAAAAAGGAAGGTAGAAAAATGAAAACTTCCATAAATACTACAACAGCTAAACCTACTGCAAATACAAGGAGAAATGGGTATAACAATGTTGTAGCAAATGAAAAAAGAAAAAGAAACAACCTTTTGTTGGGTGTTTTAAATGTGGTGGTGACCACTATGCTAATAATTATCCCCAAAGGAATCAGGGGAACAATCAATAGTAAAGGATATGTGCTACAAAGGTGTAACACCCACAAATCTCGATGTTCTAAAACCACACTTAATCCTTGAATAATTATCTATAAATTTGATGTAAAATATATATATATATATATATATATATATATATATATATATATATATATATTAGGTTGCAAGGATGTCAAACCCTAATATATGTTTAATTAATCCCTACTAGCAATGTTACATTTCATTTAATAGATCCAATCTAGATTATTAATTAAATATCTTAATCCATTTCTAAGGTCCATTTAAGAGAGTTCCATAAATTAATTTATTTGGTTAAGTGGTTTTCTCCTCTTAAATTAACATTCAAACCCATATTTAATAAATCCTTATCCTTAGTTACCTTAGTCCTCTTAAACTATTTCTTTAATGTCCATTGAATCATTTACTACAACACACTAGAAGAGTTACATAATTAACTTAACATACAAGGGTATTAAATGGCCCCATTCACCCATTTTCACATACATTAAATTATTTAAAAACCCATAATACATATTCCCACCTAACAATTGTAGGATTGATTCTTAACCCTTGGATCAAATCAATTATGGCCACTAGATCTTAGGGTTCCATACTAACCCTAACTATCCTTATGAAATCTTATTAAACCTTTTTCTTTTCCCTAGCCTCCTCATTTGGTCTCTTTTATTTCTTTAAATTTACAAGTTGGAGGAGTGGAAGCCATAGAAGCTAGGAGGAAGAAGCCATGAAGGAATTCACTAGAATCAAGCTTAGTTTAGTTTATTTTAAGGATTTATTATGGCATTGTTTTCTATTAGTGGATTGTAGAGGTTTCCACTCTAAATCTGGAGTTGTTATGTAGTTATTTAATTTTTGAGTTCTCTATTTGGGCAAAACCCTCTTTCCAATTAATCTATAAGATTAAATACATATAAATTCCCATTCAAGGATTTACTTGTTTAGAACAATGAATTTATGCCCTTATGGATTGTTGGTGATTTCCTCTTCATATTTTCAATCACGAATTTTTAATAAAACAAGTTTAAAATTTCCTAGTCGTGGATTTTTAATTTTCCATTGATAGTGATGAAATCGCCACCCAAAGAAGGTTAGCGGTCTTGGGACTGCTGCCATACATGGGTGATGATACACAAACTATCGCCTTTCCTAGGTGGTGGTTCAAAGACCACCACTTTGCACAGTGGCAAAGGTCCTATTCTTCAAAAATAGAATCATCAATTCCATGAATTTTTCAAAAACAAGTTTTACAAGGGTGCTTTAATTTATCCTTAGCTTGAATTTAAGTGTCTATAGTCTCCAGTTGAAAGGTTACACCATTTATTCATTCCATGCTTTAAATTACTAAATTTAAAGATTTTCTATTTCTATTATAGCAAGAAACAACTACAAGATCTTTTTATTTTCTCCCAACAAAATTTTTTCAAGTTTAAAATTAGGAATGAAGCTTAATATATTTCTAGTATTATTGTTTTCCTTTCCACAACCAAATGAAATTTCTTCAACAAAATAACTCATTATAATTTATTGCATATTTCCATTACTACTATAACCATTTGTTCAACTACAAACAACTCTATTTCACATTTAGATTTGTTAAGAATACATTGTTAATGATTTACAATTTCTATGTTCTTCCTTCATTCTTACAATAATGCAACTTCAACAAATAATAATGAAATTTATTTTTCTTTGAGCATAGCTCATTTCTTTCAATGCAAGGAGCCTTCTTTTCCATAATACATTACAACATAATAAAATTATATACAATACAACTTTTCTTTCAAATACAATGCTACTAGTCTTCCACCCAAGTGGGAATTACAAGAAAGGATTCTACTAATAAAGGATTTATTTTGACTTCAACAAATGTTTCAAGTCTCAATTATTCAACAAGATCTCCACCATGCCTTTAATTTAATCACAACAACCAAAAATGGGGGAGAGAAACACTCTCCACCCAACCAATAATCCAATGAGGAGAAGAAGCTATCCTCCTCATTGGCCCCTAAGCCCCAACCAAAATGCAATAAGGAATGGATACAACTCATGGAAACAAAACAATGCTTCCACATCACAATACAAATTTTCACAACCATTTAACACACATTCAATACAAGAAAATAATCACAAGAATGCAACTTTCAAAATACACAAGGCTTGAAATGCAAAGCCAATGGAGTAAGGATCTATGGGGAGATCACTTATGTCTCCCAATGGGATTAGGTGCCCACCTTAAAACCCTCAAAAACACATTTCAAAACCCCTACACAACTCTTATGCCTCCCTTAAGATCCTCTTATGCCTCCCACATTCTCTTATGCCTCCCTACAATCTCTTATGTCTCCCTCAAAAGAACCAAGTAAGAAATGAAAGCATTTTCTTATCAAAGGTGGGGCACCCAACCCAAATCCCTCCCAAAACATGAAATAAACTCTTATTCCTCCCTACATATAAAATCCCCATAGCCTTCTCCTACACCATACTTAGGCATTCTACCCATGACCCAACAAGCATACAAACCATTCATTTGCACACAAATATACACATATAAAAGAAAACAATTAAAACAAGGTGTAGTTCATACCTTTACAAAGTAGAACTTGATCAAAGACTCACACTCCAAGATCCTTCAAGATCAATCCAACTCCAACAAGCTCCAAAAATTAAACAAGCACTCCAAAACTCTCTAACTCCAAAAATACAAGAGTACAAAATGAAATGAAGTAACCCCCAAACAAACAAATAAACTTGCATAAATAGAAAAGGGAAGAGGAGGGTGAGGTGGCTCCATGTAGGATGTCACATCATGTATCCTCAACTCCAAATCAAAATTAAAACCTCAACCCCAATGCATAAGAAATTGGTGGTTGAGATAAATGAAAAGCCTTTTACACACACAATCCAAACCCACACTCCCTAAGGACATAACTTAAAACCCGTGTACTAAAATTTCAATAAATGTCACTTTTTTGTCTTAAAAAATACATAATGGTGTCTAGTTTTTACCCCCCAATCCATATGTAGGGTTGGGATAATAAATTAAGAGGTATGGGACAAGCTTAGCTTGTCCCACAAGCCTCCAAAAAAAATGGCCCTTAAGCCCAAATCCGAAATTCCAAGGCAAGGTAGAGTGTACAACACTCAAAGTCACTTACACTCAATCAAAATCACAAAATCCAAAATACCAACTACTCTAATAAATGGCCCATTTTGTCACATCCCCAAGTATCTCAATAACATGATTAATTCACTTAATAAAGGCACATTAATCAACAATGATTAAATAAATTACATCACAAAATAAATTACATACTCCACAATAAATAAAATAAAAGGGAAATAATTACACACATATCCCATGGTCACAATTGGAGGTCATCCCCCATGGGGACCCCCCTTAACAAAATAAACCAAATCAACAACATTACACAAGTTGCCATGGTGACCTTCATTGTATCCATCTAGTATTCCATTGTGGTTGGTCTCCAATCCCCTTTTGATTGTTGTGATATAATTACCTACAAAATCACACAATACCTCCTTTAGCCTCGTGGTTGCATCAAAACATCAAAGATAAAATATACACACACAAATCAATAATCATCCTCATATAGCTAAATCATCATCTCAACTAAATAATGTTATCATTTGTCTAAAATTCCAACATCTCAATTCTATCTTTTTATCAATATCAACAAGATCACAAGATTAGTTCAAATGCTAAATCCTACTCAACACGATGAGAATTTTGAATGTCAGTAATATATATGCCAACAACACATCATCATCATCATATAAAAATGTCTCTCTATGCCTATAAGAATCCACACAAATCATACTATGAATCACAATCCATCAATAGTAAGAATATCTCTATCATCTAACATCATGCTAAACCAAAATGATACAATAACATCCATGTCTATAGTCAATAGTAATCAAAATCAAAATATAATAAGTGTCAAAGAGGAGTGGGCACTCACTTAGTGGTTAATCACCAAGCTAAGAAAAAAGATACTCCTATTAAAGTGTCAGGTAAGTTATATGGACTTCCTGTTACTATTTTATTTGACACGTGCAACCGAGTGCTTTATTTCTAGTAAGTTAGTTGGAAAAATATCTAATAAAGATGGATATATGAAAAATGCATAGACTGTTCAATATGGGAATGATGGTGTTCATACAAAGAGACCAATGTTTGTTTGATGTGCAACATTGGAATTACCTATTTTTACCACTGAACTTGACCTTTACGTAGCTCCTTTAGGGTCATATGACATCATTATAGGAGTAAACTGGTTGTCCAAACATAAAGCAATAGTAGACTATTATGAAAAATGAATAAAATTCCTATATGACACGTAGAAAATAACTATCATTCAGGGCATAAAAAGAGGTTTTGAAGTTAGAAAAATTTCTGCAATGCAACTTAAGAAAGCTAAAAACAAAGGTTGCATGTTGTATGCAATAAAATTTTATTATTTTAGTGAGGAAGGTAAGCTTCCTTGAGTATTTACCATTTTACAAGAACACGGGATGTATTTTTGGAGGAATTACTTGGACTTCCTCCTAAACGTGAGTTTGACTTTACCATTGATATCAAACCTGGAACTGAATCGATATCAAAAACACCATACAAAATGAAAACAACAAAGTTAGTAGAACTGAAAGCACAACTTCACAAAATTTTGTCTAAAGGATTTATTCATCCAAGTGTGTGTCCTTAGGGGCTTCGGTCATTTTCGTTAAAAATAAATATGGAACGTTAAGACTATGCATCAATTATCACATGCTTAACAAGGAAACAATAAAGAATAGATATCATTTTCTAAGGATTGATGACCTTTTTGATCAGATGAGAGATGTATCTATTTATTCAAAGATTGATTTATGATCTGGTTATCATCAACTAAGGATAAAGTATGAATACATTCATAAGATAGCGTTTAGAACAAGATATGGGCATTATGAGTTCATTGTTTTACCTTTTAGACTCACTAATGCACCTGTTGCATTTTATAATCTTATGAATAATATTTTTTAGGAATACTTGGATAAATTTGTGCTAGTTTTTCTAGATGATATTCTTATTTATTCTAAGAACATAGAAAAACACAATGAATACTTGATAATATCATTGTATGTGCTTAAAAATGAAACTATATGGTAATATTTTGAAATGTTCTTTTTATCATAATGAAGTGCAGTACCTTGGGCACATCATACAAAAATATGATATCTCAGTCAACCCATTGAAAATCAAATCCTTTACTGAGTGACCAACACCAAATAATGTACATGAAGTAAGAATCTTCATGGGATTGGTTAGTTATTACAAAAAAATCATAAAATATTTCTCAAGAGAGGCTAGACCAATAACTTCTTTACAAAAAAAACAAAAAAAGTTTTTGTGGACTGACAAGTGTGAAAATGCATTCAATCTATTAAAAGAAAAATTACAACAACACATGTTTTGAAGGTTATGAATCCCAAGGAAGCTTCACTATGCTAACTGATGCCTCAGGTGAAATTTTAGGTGGAATACTTCTGTAAAATGATCATGTAATTGCTTATGAGAGTAGAAAACTGAAGGTGCATGAGCAAAACTATGCTCCCCATGACTTAGAACTTGTTGCCATAGTTCATGCCTTACAAATTTTGAGGCATTATTTATTACGAAAACTATTTGAACTAAAAATAGACCATTTGGGGTTGGAATACATATTTATGCAACCCAATTTGAATGCAAGACAATGTAGGTGGTTGGATTTTATGTCCCAATATGACTTTGAAATTAGTTACATCAAAGGAAAGGAAAACCATGTGGCTGATGTGTTGAGTCATAAGAAGCATGTTTATGCAATTTTAACCCTCATAACATAATTTAAAGAAGAAGTTAAGAAACAATTGAAAACTGATTTGTATTATCAACATGTGAAACTTTCATTAGCAGAATGATGTAGAGAAAATACAAGCATGCATTGTCATTCAAAAAATCAAGAGGTTTTAATTCACAAATTCATCAATTCTCTGTGATTGAGGATCCTTAACCAACCCCGAAAAGGTTAAAACTTGTAAAAACTAACACAATATCACTAAAATGGCCTTCTGGTCACCATAATCTATCTCTAAATTGTGTATTCAATGTCAAATGACTCCTTAAATAGTTTCCATCTCAAGAAACTTCATTTACACTTACCACCACCTTACTTTCTCTTCACCCTCACTTCACTAGTTCTTTCATAATAAGGAATTTTATCTTATTTAGTCCTCACCATGATTTTTGATCCTTCTCCCCTGTTTCAAAATCTCAACAACTATTAGAAAAATCATTAACTTGATTCAAAAAATCTCAAAACATCATTGTTACTCATCTTGCTAAAATTGTCTCCATACCCCTTAAGACAATGTGTCTTGGTACATTCATTCTTAGAGTGATATTTAAGTGACCACAATAAATTGTAAATTTCATTAGGTTCCCTTCACCATCCTTGGTGTGTGTGTGCCAAATTTGGATACCTAACCCTAAACCCTTCTCTTTCTATCTTACTTTTACTCTTTTAGTTTTTAAAGGCCTAAATAGCCCCAGTGACATTTCCTTTTCAACCATAACTTATGAAAAAAAATAATTCAAGACACAAACTTCACCTTTTTGGACACTTATTTTAGGTTTCTATATGTATGGAATATTTATAGCTTGTACTCTAAATACAAACACAACTTCCTTTGTAAAATACCCATCTTGATTATCCCTTTGATTGCTTTTTAATCACCCCAACTAGATTGTCATAAAAACATAAAATACTAACCCTTAGTTCTTCAATATTCTTTTAGAATCCCCTTATTTTTTGCATTAGCATGATCTATTTATAATTTTAGGGAAAATTAATTGATTAGGTGCTTGAAAATACAAACCCTAACATTGTCCCTAAGATATCCTCATAGAAACCCGGAAGAGTTTATTTAGCCATGACTTTCTTAAAAATTGATTCAGGACTGATGTGAATCCAACTACAAGAGGTTGAATACCTCCAAAAAAACACATAAAAACTTTGCAAATAAAACAAGGAGTTTCAAAATAGCTTACTTCTCATTCTAGAATTCACACTGACCCATTACATCATTACAATCCTCCCTTTATTTCAAGACTACTCTAAAACCCTAAAATGCCAAAAACCCTAAAATGAAAAACAACTCGGATTGACCCCAAAATTTGCGTGCCAAATATGAATTCATAAATTAGGGCTCATGCAAAATTTGGACTTATTCTGACATGCACAACAAAAGTTATTAAAGTTCTAAGACCTAGTCAAAAGCGGAAAAAACATTCGAGCCAATTTTAGGCCACTAGATGAAGGAATCCAAGCCCAAAAACGTGCCAAATGGGAAAAACTTGTAGAAAAAGTTGACCCCAACATAATGCTAATGTATATCTACCACCACCGTAAAATTTTAGGATGATCCAACAGTCGGATCAAAAGTTATGGTCTTTCGCAAGTTATGCTCCCGCATCATTCTCCCCTGGTTGAAAAGAATTCAGCTCCTATGAATTCTTTTGACGAAATCATCTAATTTTTCACCATCAATTTTCCTCAACTCCCACTCAGGAATCCAAGTATTTTCTTCATGCTGCAAACCTTCCCACTGTACCAAATATCTGTTCTAGCTCCCATGTCTAGTAGTGATTGTCTTTTGGTCCAAGACACACATTACCCTCTCCTTTTTCTTCTTTGGAATATGTTGCTTCCAATTTATTTATTCCTCCTCTAAAACATTTTCATCATGACATGGAAACTTATATAAGTCAAAAACATTAAAAACTGGTGAAATAGCAAAGTTTTCAGGTAGCTCCACCTTGTAGGCATTATCACTCATTTTCTTCAAATCCTACATGGCCCAATCTTCTTATACTTGAGTTTATTATATGTCCCCTTTGGAAACCTCTCTTTTATAAGATGAAACATCACCATATCTCCTTATTCAAATACACTTACTCTCCTACTAGCATCTGTAGCTATTTTATATTGTGCATTACTCACTTTCAGCTTTTCCCTCACTTCATCTTACAACTGTAGAATGTGTTCTACAAATGCTTCTGCATCATCACTAGTTTCATCTTCACTTGGTAGAACAATTAGATCTAGGACCCCCTTGGGATTCCTACCATATAAAATCTAGAAATGAGACCTCCCTGTTGACCTAGTTTACCAAGCTATTATATGCAAACTCAACTTGAGGTAAAGCTAAGTCCCATTGTTTTGGCTTTTCTCCAACTATACAACGTAGGAGATTTCCCAAGCTTTTGTTCACTACTTTTGTCTACCCATCATTCTGGGGGTGATATGCACTATTGAACTATAGTTTTGTCCCTAATTTCTTCCACAGAGTCCTCCAAAAGTGACTCAAAAACTTCGTGTCCCGATCTGAAGTGATCGTTCTTGGAATTCCATGCAATCTAACCACTTCTAAAAAAAAAAATCAGAATTCTAGAAGCATCATTAGTTTTTTACAAGAAATGAAATGTGTCATCTTAGAGAATCTATCAACCACAACAAAGATAGAATCATTCCCTCACTATGTGTTAGGAAGCCCTAACACAAAATCCATACTCAGATCAACCCATGGCCCTGTAGGGATAGGCAATGGCATATACAACCCAATATTTTGTGCATGGCCCTTAGCCATTTGACACACTCTACATCTTGCTACAACCCTACTTATGTCCCTCTTTACCTTTGGCAAATAATACTTTTCTACAACAAGAGAAATTGTCTTACTTATACCAAAGTGTCCAACCAACCCCCACTATACAATTCTCTTATAATATTTTCTCTCATTGAACCAACAGGGATGCACAATTGTTTCCCCTTAAACAAATAACCATCTTGTATCAAATAATCAAAAGAATCACTACCTACTGTAGGCTCCTTAAGTTTTCTGACAACATCACCAAAATCTGATCACCTTCATATAATTCCTTAACTACCTCAAACCCTAGTAATTTATTTTCCATTGTTGTCAAAAGGGCTACATGCCTACTCAAGGCATCAACAACTTGACTCTACTTACCAAACGTATGCTTTAAAACAAAAGTATATTCTTGTAAAAATGAAACCCATTTTTCATGCCTACTATTTAGTTTCTTCTATGTGTTTACATACCTCAAGGCTTCATGGTTAGTGAAGAGTACAAATTCCTTTGCTACCAAGTAATGTCTCTAGTTCCTTAATGCCTAAACAATAACATAAAATTCCACATCATAAGTAGAATATTTCCTCCTGACTTCATTTATATTTTCACTGAAGAATGCCATAGGTCATCCTTCTTAACTCAACACAGCTCCAATCCTAACATGTGAGGCATCAAAGTCAACCTCAAGACCTTGCTAAAATTTGGTAATACCAAAACAGTGCTTCTGACACTTTCTTCTTCAAAATTCAAAACTATATGTTGTTTCCTTGGTCCATACAAACTCCCTCCCTTTTATACACTTTGTTATGGGTGTAGCAATGCTACTGAAATTCCTGATGAACTTCCTATAAAAAGTTTCCAATCCATGAAAACTACGAACCTCTGTCACATTCCTTGGAATAGGCCATTCCAAAATTGCCTTTAATTTTTCCTCATCCATCCTCACTCCATCCTCTAATATGAAAAATCCCAAAAAAACAAGACTCTTCTGAAGGAATCTACACTTCTTTAAGTTTGCATATAGACTCTCTTTACGTAACAAGTCTAGCACCAATTTCAGATATAACAAGTGTTCTTCCACTATCTTACTAAATATCAAAATATCATCAAAATAGACAACAACAAACTTACCATTGTATTCTCGGAGTACTTTGTTCATCAACCTCATGAATGTACTGGGTGCATTAGATAGCCCAAATGGCATCACCATCCACTCGTATAATCCATCTTTTGTTTTGAAAGCAGTTTTCCATTCATCCCCTTCATGGATTCGGATATGGTAGTAACCACTCCATAGGTCAATCTTGCTAAAATATCGGGCTCCCGCTAGCACATCCATCATATCATCCAATCGTGGAATTGGGAACCGATACTTAATTTTGATCTTGTTTATGGCTCTACTGTCTACACACATTCTCCAGTCTCCATCTTTTTTGGAAGTCAATAACGCTAGAGTTGCACATGGACTCATGCTTTCTCTCACTAACCCTTTCTGTATTAGATCTATCACTTGTCATTCAACTCTTCACTTTGTGTCGACTCATCCGATAGGCTGCCTAGTTTGGAAGGGCCGATCCTGGGATCAAATCAATATGGTGTTGAATATCTCACTTTGGAGGTAACCCATCTGGTATGACATCTTTGTATTCTTTTAGTATCTTTTCTACCGTAATAGGTATATTAAAGTCTTCTTTCTCCATCTTCTTTGACATTATTGCATAACAACATCCAGCTCCTTCCATTTCCAGATCAAACTCTTTTGTAGCCAATAAGCCCTCACTCTTCTCTTCTTCCTTGAAGGGTAACAAGACCACCTTTACACTATCCTTCTAAAAGGTATATGCATTTTTCCCTCCATCATGTGTAACCTTTCTATCGTATTGCCAAGGCCTACCTAGTAATATATGACATGCATCCATTGGGATAACATCACACCACACCTCATCCTTATAGGTATTCCCAATTGAAAACTTTATAAGACATATTTTATCTATGGTTACTTCATTTCCTTTCTTGAACCATGATATACGATAGGGATATGGGTGCTTCTCACATTTCATATTCAGTTTATCAACCATTACAATTGAAACCATATTTTCACAACTACCACCATCAATAATAATTTTACATACCTTTCCTCCAGAGGTGCATCTTGTTCGAAATATATTTGTTCGAAGCCACGAATCAGCTTCAATGAACATCATGTTCTTTCTCCTCCCTGGGAAAATCATCATCATAATTATCATGAGGGTTTCACCCAAGTCTGCAGCAACCTCCATTTCTTCTTCCTCTTCACCTTTCAACCAAATTTACTCGTGCTTTTCTCCTTGTCATCTATCTTGTGTAGGATAGTGTGACACTCAAAAGCTCGGTGCCCCTCTTCACCACATCTGTAACATGTATATTTCCTTTGTGGGCTATTCCATCCCCATCCTCCATTATAACCTCTTCCCCTCTGGAAACCCCTACCTCTTTGGTAGTTACCATGGCTTTGACTAAATCTTCATGCCCTTCTATATTAAAGGATTCACCTTTTGTAGATTCAAATCTACCCCTACCCCTCATTGGAGATGATGATGGACCTCTCTTCACACCTCTTCTAAAATTATTCCTCTTGTTCTTTTCCTCTTCTTTTAATGCAAGTTGATAAGCATCATCTAGGCTATGGATCTGGAGCATACTCACTCATCTTGTATGGTGTAACTCAACCCATTTATGTACCATGTAGCCTTTTGTTCTTCAGACTCTCCCTGTTCCACCCTAATTGATAACTTGTAAAATTCATTAGTATACTCCTCAATGCTGAGATCCTTCTATCTTAGGTTTTGGAACCTTCGAAAGAGTGTTTGAGCATAATCTACAGGAAGAAACTTTTCTTTCAACTTCTTTACCATTTTATTCCAGTTTCGGATCTTTCCCTTTCCATTCCTTTGTCTTTCATTTTGTAGGTGATCCCACCGATCAATGCATGTCCGACCAACTTAGTGCATGAAAAATTAACCTTCTTCTCCTCTGAAAGGGTTTTCCACTCAAAGAACTTTTCCATGTGATTTAACCAATCAATCAACTCCTCTGGTCATAACCCTCCACCATAATCAGGAACATTAATCTTGATGTCATCATTCTTTCCCTCTAAAGCCTTGATCAATCTCTCCTGAAATGGTCTCTCATTCAAGGTTTCTTCGTCTCTCTCATTTTCTTCTTCATCTCCTCCTTCATTCATTAATGGAGGCTCTTCTTCAATATCACTATCTGGGTTTGCATCCCCATTTGCATGTCTCCTTCTAAGGTGGGTAACTTCTCTCGTGAGCTCAACAACTTGTCTCTGTAGCTCCTGCATATGCCTATTCATCTGGGCATAACCTCCCCTCCCGTGTCTATCCATGGTTATATAAAATAGAGGTAAAAACTACACATAAAAATGTAATATGTTACCTTAACTATTTCTGCAAGATCAAAATCCTGCTCTGATACCAATTGATGTGAATCCAGCTGCAAGAGGTTGAAATACCTCCAAAAACACACATAAAAACTTTGCAAATAAAACCAGGAGTTTCAAAATAGCTTACTTCTCATTCGAATTCACACTGATCCATTACATCATTACAATCCTCCTTTTATTTCAAGACTACTCTAAAACCCTAAAATGCCAAAAAACTCCAAAATGCAAAACAACTCGGATTGACCCCAAAATTTGTGTGCCAAATATGAATTCATAAATTAGGGCTCATGGGAAATTCAGACTTATTCTCGACATGCACAACAAAAGTTATTAAAGTTCTAAGACCTAGTCAAAAGCGGAAAAAACATTCGAGAGCCAATTTTAGGCCACTAGATGAAGGAATCCGAGCCCAAAAATGTGCCAAAATGGGAATAACCTTGCAATCAAAGTTGACCCCAGCATAGTATTAATGTATATGTACCACCCTGTAAAATTTTAGGATGATCCAACGATCGGATCAAAATTTATGGTCTCTGCAAGTTATGCTCCAAAGATCAAGGACTCAATATTTTGATTAGTGATCTATCTTAATGGTATTCACGTGTTTCTTTTACTAGTAAGAAACCAATAAATGTGTTTATTCCTTTATTTTCCTTATCCTAACCTATAGATGCACAGTCATATAGACTTACAAGTAATCCCCTTTCCATAAAAATTTAAATGCAACGTCTTATAAGGATATAGCTTCTAAAATCTAGGTTTTTTTATCTCTTTAGCACTGGAAACAATCAAAAACTCCATATTTTATTGTTGATGCAACCCCTACAATCACACCATAGTCCTCAATTACACAATCACAGTCAGTCCTTACTTATAAATATTTACATGCATCGAGAGCTTACCTATTTCAACCATTTTAAGATCATTCCACAAATTTTCTTTATATAAATAAACTATTGAACTCACTCGTATGCCTTTCAAATTCCATCATAGTCATACACACAATCACTAGTTTCTTCAAACTTAGTCAAAAACAGGGTATTAGAGCCTTACCATCCTAGAGACTCAATCATTTCATTTGTACTCTAAGATATATTGAATTGAATGAATTCATATTAGTTCTAAACAAGGAGAATATCAATTAAACATTGCACTTGCACAAGAAAAATAATCATGTCATGCACAAAATCTGAGTTTATTGCCTCATAACTATAATACATACAAAATCTTGTTATTCCATCCTTTATCCTACATCCTCTTCTATGAGGAATACTTCTAACTGACTCTCTCTCTCTCTTTGATATTTGAATTCTTTTCTTACATGCACCTACTTCTCGTTTCATAAGTGTCATTTTTTTTTATCCTTGGTCTTCACATATTCCTTTGGTAACTCTTCACATGCCACTTAAGTCCATCCAAAAATATGGGATATTCT